>CAUYSK010034779.1:0-11438 GCA_963575035.1 Avahi laniger
TGAATGGAGACAGGTAGTCTAGAGTGGTTTAAACAAAAGCTTTGCTTTTAGCCATTGGGGAAGCTGTCCTTTCCGGGAAGCTGTTTGTTCCGGAGGGCACTCTATCGTCAGCTCTCAGCCTATAGTTTTTAACAGATTCACTTGTGCTTTACAAAGCGAATCCAATTCTTTAGGTCTGAGAAACGCGGCGCCTCGTGGGATACAGCCGCTACTGCCTTTCGGAGACGCCCTTCCAGTGTAACAGCATTCGAAATGCAAACCAACACGTTCACATATTCTTTCAGGGCAAAGCTCTATAAAACTCTTAAGACAGATCCTGTCCCCAAAACACGTTTAATACTAATTCATAGAGCAACATTTTCTGTTACTTTTCTTGTGTTTCGGGGTAGCCTTTTTTAGCTATAATAAAAAAGATGGCCACCTCACTTTGGGGGAAACTCTTCTTTGGTTCCCCACAAATTGTATGTCTTTTTTCTTCCCTTAATTCCTTGGAGACCCACAAATTGTTTTTTTGTTTGCTTTTTTTTTTGTTTTTTTAAGACAGAGTTTCACTCTTTTGCCTGGGGTAGCGTGCCGTGACGTCAGCCTAGCTCACAGCAACCTCAAACTCCTGGGCTCAAGCGATCCTCCTGCCTCAGCCTCCTGGGTAGCTGGGACTACAGGCATGCGCCACCATGCCAGGCTAATTTTTTATGTATCATTTTAGTTGTCCAGCTAATTTCTTTCTATTTTTTTAGTAGAGACGGGGTCTGGCTCTTGCTCAGGCTGGTCTCGAACTCCTGAGCTCAAACGATCCACCCGCCTCAGCTTCCCGGAGTGCTAGGATTACAGGCGTGAGCCACTGCGCCCGGCCCACAAATTGTTTTTAAACTGGTCTCTGGAATTGAGCTCTTGAGAGAAATGGTGAGAGGTATGGCAGCTTAGAGAAGTGAACGGCCTGGTGTCGGCATGAAATACACCTGCAAGGTCAAGAACGTTATCCGTGTTTCAGTGAGTCTTCTCTAGGTGTGAGGTGTAGCCTGTGTGCTGGGTGCGTTTGCACACGTTTTATCATCCCATCTTCTCGTCATCCTTCAACAGGAATCACAGATATTAGTCGGTGCCTGGGCGCTGGCCCTCTTGCAGGTGCTAAGCCTAGAGCTAAATATTACAGCATCTCTGTCCTTGAGATGCTCCCAGTGTGCAGGCAGAAATAAGTCACAGTCGTGCAGGGCGGGCCGTGGAGGGCGGATGGGGCTAGGTCAGGCTTCCTGGAGAAGGTGAGATCTAGATCGGTTCTGAGTTGAGCCAGGTGTGGAAGGGATGAAGGAAGCCCGGTGGTGTGAGAGGTCACGGTGGGGCGGGAACCGCAAGCTAGTCAGTCGGTTGAAGAAGACAAAGGACTTGGTGCAGTAAGCTATGGCGTTTCTCCCTGGGTGGGTCTTATCCCTGAGCCTGGGGTTCTTCGCACAGAGCCTCCCACCCCTCTCCAGCCGCCCAGCTCCCCATGGCATAGGTCCTTTTGGGAGGGATTCAGCAGTGGCGTCCCGTGCTCACCTTGCCCTCGGCCTGCGGCAGGTGTTCAGCTCCGAGGCCGCCTGGCAGTGCGTGAGTGAGGCGCTGCAGATCCTCGGGGGCTCGGGCTACATGAGGGACTACCCGTACGAGCGCATGCTGCGTGACACCCGCATCCTCCTCATCTTTGAGGTGAGTGGCCCTGCTGCCAGCCGCACTCTGCCGTGGACCCCCCGCTGACATCCCCACCTTCCTCTCCCTGACCCTCCTGGTCCTGGGAGATGCTGCTGAGAGCTCAGCAGAGGTCCCCCACAGCTGCTGGCTTGTGTGTTTTCTCGCTAGATCCTAACAACCCTGTACAGACCCCATTTTGCAGAGGGAGAAGTTGAGGTCAAACAGCGCGCTCAGGGTCCCACTCCTGAGGGCCCTTTCCGCTGAGCCCACTGCCTCCTGGTGATGAGCTGCGGGTCTTCTCTGCCATATTCTGGCTGGATGTGGGGGACAAACAGGTCTCGTAGGGGACCAGGGTTCAACCCCAGCTCTGCTGTGCCTTGAGTGCACACTCTCTAGGTCTTGGTTTCCTTCTCAGTGAATCGAGGCGGTTCAACAGGGCCACCCCTGAGGTCTCCTAACCGGACGTCTGTCACTCTCTATTGCTGCCCTCTGTGAAGGCACAAGCCCAGAGAGTCAGTTCCCTTAGTGTGTGCCAGAGTGGAGGGCGACTGGGGCCACGGAGACCACGCGGGCATCTGTGTTCTGATCGTGCAGCATGGCTGACCGAGGAGGATTAATACAAGCAGGATGGGAGACAGGAGGCAGGCGTCCTCCAGGAGGGAGCGGGGGTCTCATGGAGCATGTGCACACGGCCCTTAGGGCAGAGAAGATGTTGACCAGGGCTACGGGAGGGCAGCTTGGGCCAAGGGGAGGGAAATGGAACGTGCCAGGCCCAGACGGGATGGACCTGCTAGCTCGAGGTGAGTGGAGGCAGAGGAAGGAAGTCTTTGTGGGAGCAGCGATCATTCCTGCTCGGTGGGCTGGGGCAGCTAGTGGGGGTGTGTGCAGAGGGTGGATGGGAAGGCAGGCTGGAAAAGTAGCCAGGGGACCTTGGTTAACAAGCAGAGGAATTTTGGAAACCGTAAAAAGCTTTCGTTCAGGGAATGATTCGGTTGTATTTGTGTTCTGGGAAATTCCCGCTGGGGCGAAGGAGGAGGATGGGAGGCAGGTGTGAAACCAAGCCAGGATGTCTCCGCCGGGAGGGAGAGGCTGGACTTGAGAGGGCTGCGAGTGTGCAGGAGGCAGGGAGGGTCTGAGCCTGAGCAGCTTCTGTGTGGAGGAGGGTCCTCAGACTCCAGAGTGTGGGTCTCAGCTCCTGGGACATCCCAGTGGAAGGCCTCTTGGCCACAGGTCTCCGCCATCTTCTCTCCCTTGGACAGATGGGGCGAGGGCCAGCCTGAGGGCGCTGGGCACGTCACAGCCCTGCTGGCCTAGGACTGCTTCTCCAAAAGTCCTTCCCTCCACCCGGGAGCGTCGGGCTCCGTGGCTGGGTGGTGTGGTCCGCAGGGGTTCAGGAGGCCCAAGGCTGTGGGCATAGGGCCTTCAGTGTGGGGCAGATGCTCCCGTCTAGGGACTGTGCTCCGAGCTGGGGTGGTCCTGCCTGGAGGCTTCCGTATTCTCTCTTCCTCTCGCTCTTGGTGGTGCCAGCCTGCCTGTAGGGGACAGTCCTCAGTTCCCAGTGCTGGCTGTGTGGCCCGGGTCAGGCCCTTGCACCTTTCTGATGCACAGTGCCATTGTACAGTGGGCAGAAGCCACCAGCCCCTCACAGCCATCAGGTGGCATCACAGGTGGCGGGGTTAGTGTACGCGTGGACCCCTGGCACAGGGAGCTTCCAGGTGCTGCTGCTCAGCAGTTCGCAGCTTTCCTGAGGAACCTGGCCTCGGCCTGGGGCCAGCACACGTTCGCCTGGCACTAGCTGTGCCCCGGGCATCAGTGCCCTTACGTCACCACCCAGGGAAAGCTGGTTTCCATTTTAAAAGGGAGCTGGAGACATCACAGATTGGTGGTAGGTCCCAGTGGGAGACCACAGTCTGGTCAGCTTCTCCACTTGTCCCTGACCCCTGGTCACAGCCCTCTACACAGCACCACCGCGGCCGCCCGACACTGGGCAGCCTTTAATTGCTGCACTGCTGGCTACAGGGAACCAACGAGATTCTCCGGATGTTTATCGCCCTGACGGGTCTGCAGCACGCCGGCCGCATCCTGACTGCGAGGATCAAGTAGGTGCTGTGTTCACTGTCTGCTCCTCAGGTCCCCGCTGCGCAGCAGAGGCCAGTCTGAGCGGCAAGAGGAAAAAGCTGCCTCGTCCTGAGACTGGGGGGTGGGGAGCATGGCACAGCCCCGCAGTGCTCACTCGCAGGCTGCTGCTGCCGCAGGGCCTGGGGAGCCAGGTGTGGGAGCTGGCCTTCCCCTGCGGGCCATGGGGACCGGCCGCCCAGGGAAGCCCTCGCTGCTCTATCCTGTGGCCACCGACCTTCCCACCCCAACTTGAACTCAGTCTCCTCCATCCCCAGGTAGCTCCTGTCCCCCACACTGGGGCAGCTGGTTTCTCAGAACTATCCCTCAAACAGTTGTCAGGCTCCGAGGCCAACATCAGACCAATTTCTCTCTTCCTCCCCTGCACCCCTCTACCCCATCCTAGGGGCAGAGCAATCAGATCTCCGCTGCAGCCCAAGTACAGGTTGCTGGTAGCAGACTCTAGTGGGAGACAGCTGCAGGGAAGGTGGCTGTGACTCCACTGCCCCAAGCAAGTGGCTGCTCTCTGTCAGGCTGGGGGGGTCCGCCTGCAGCCAGGAGCCCAGCACATCTGGGCCATGGGAGGGGCGTGGAAGTAGGGTGCCGAGGGGCCATGTTGCTGGACAGCGGGAGCCGGCAGCACGGCCTCTGGTCACGGGACTGTGGACTTTCTGCAGTGAGCTTAAGCGGGGCCGTGTGATCACAGTCATGGAGACTGTCGGCCGGAGGCTGTGGGACTCCCTGAGCCGCACTGTGGACTTGGGACTCACAGGCGAACTTGGACTCGTGCACCCCAGTCTTGCGGTGAGTGGATCTAGCTGGTGTACCCTCTACTTGGGTGCCGCCCTGCCAGATGTCCCCATCTCAGAAGGGCTCAGACTGGGGGTTGGGCTAGTCCAGGGGAAGTTGGGGAGCGCCAGCTAGCCCGAGGCACCCCAGGTGCCCCTGCCCTATCTGGGCCCCAGAGCCCTGGGCTATGTGCTATACCAGGGGGCAGGACGAGGCACTATAGGGAAGAGGTACTGAGCTGGGTCCTGTCTTCCGGCCCAATAGGACAGTGCCAACAAGCTCGAGGAGAACGTGTATTACTTCGGCCGGACTGTTGAGACACTGCTGCTGCGCTTCGGCAAGGTAACGGGCCTGCCAGGCCTGGGGCACGGCCGGCCTTCCGACTTGGCCAGCGTCCACGAGACTGCTATTTGCCAAGAGTCTGCCTTTGGCACCAGGCCTAGAATAAAACTCTTGATCCCCAGGGAGGGATGAGATGGGGAGGTTGGGCTGGCTGTGTCTGCCTGTCCTGGAGGCCACTCAGCTTCTCAGATGGTCACCCTTGCTGGGTGTGTTTTCTGTGATGTTTTCCTATGCACCTTCCAGGTGAAGAAAGGCTCCCTGGAATTGGAGGGGGGCCCTCCATGGGGCCTAAATCTGGGGACCTGCTGGTGGGGCTCCTGCTGGGGACGGTGACAGCAGCACACTAAGTATCAGCCTCTCGTCTAAGCCAGCTTTCCGGGACCTGGTCTTGCCTTAACCCCTTCTCGAATCTAGAGAGACCAAAAAGAAGGGAAAACACAAGGCAGCCATGAGCTGGCCTCCTGTGACCCACAAGGAAAGACATCATTGGCCCCACTTTCCCAAGGAACACAAGGAGACTCAGAGACCAGCAAAGATGCACCCCAGGGCAGGAACCGTGGGGGCATGGTCCATCCCAGGTGGCAAGTCCCCACTCTGAGCCCCTGTGTTCCCAGACCATCGTGGAGGAGCAGCTGGTGATGAAGCGGGTGGCCAACATCCTCATCAACCTGTATGGCATGACGGCCGTGTTGTCACGGGCCAGCCGCTCCATCCGCATCGGGCTCCGCAACCACGACCACGAGGTGAGCCCCACCCTGCACAGGCGGCCTCTGTCCCGTTGCACTTTAATGAAGCTGATCGTGGGGGAGGGGTAGTTGCTTGGCGAGGCCCTGTCTGGTAGTCCCACAAGGGAGAGGCCGTGGCACCCAGTTGTGGTCACTGAGAGGGCGAGGTGCACGTAGGTGCTGCCAGGGAGGCCCACAAGGGTCTGTGCTGCTCAGAAGACAGGGGCACTCCCTTTTGTCTTCCTGCCTGAGAGAAAGAAGGGGCAGAGTCCTTGAACCCCAGAGTCCTCGAATGTTTGGGTCTGCGTGCCCCCACCCCTGCCAAGGGGCAGACCCTACACATTCCTAGCCCAGTTGGAGGAGGAGATGCTGTCACTCAGCACTTATGTGTACCCAGCCCCCACGTGCACTGTCCTGGAGTAGCCTGCGGATGCCAGGGTTAGTTATAATGTCTGCCTCTCAGAGGAGATAGGCTTAGGGATGCTGAGTAACCTGCCCTGGGGACGGGGTAGTCAGGGTCAAGGCTAGAATTAGAACCTCAGACTGTGTGACTTCTGAGCCAGGCCTTTTGACCCCTGCCAGGCTGCCCAGTTTGGCTGACAGGCTGGGTTTCTTGAAGCTCAGAGGTCAGATTCCAGGGCTTTCAAGCAGTTATCCTTTCTGACCTGGGTTCTGGCAGGTTCTGTTGGCCAACATCTTCTGCGTGGACGCTTATTTCCAGAATCTCTTCAGCCTGTCTCAGCTGGACAAGCGTAAGTAGGGTGTCTTCGGGGAGGGAAGGGACGGCCCAGCTCCTGTTGATGGTGAGCCGTTGCTGAACTCCGTCAAGTTCCCAGAGCCTACGGGGCAGGACCTGCCTGCAGATGGGCGCCTGCACCATTCACCGAGGCAGTTTCAGACCGAGCGAGCGCAGAGCCCCTTGTGCTGGGCCTGCCGGTGCCTGCCTAGCATGCCTGGCTGTGTTCTCAAAGCTGCCCCGGGAAGGGCCACGAAGGCAGGAGACATGGTAGCTGATTCGGGAGGCAGCGTCTTACCTGTCTCTACCGCTGCACGCCGGCCAGAATGAACGTGCCACACCCGCTGTGCCTCAGGCGTTGGCTCTAGAGAATTGAGGGGCTTTGCTCATGCTTTTCCGTTTGTGTGGAATGCGCCGACTCTTTGTAGCTTCTTGACCACGTCTGGGAACGCCCAGCTCAAAGTCTACTTCTGACCTTACGGTCCTGTCGGCCTGAAGGCTTTGGATCCGTGTCCCCTGCGGAGCCCAGTCCTGTTGTGGTGTGGCACTCACCGAGGAGAGTGGCGGATGAATTTTTTCAGGTCCTGGCCCTAGGGGTGTCCCAGGCACCCCCACAGTGCTGACAGGACAGGTGGATACTGTGGAGGGTGACGATGGTTTCTCCTCCAATGGGCTAGAATCACAAAGGGGCCATGTGCTGAGCAAAGGCCAACTCTACCCCCACAGCGTCTGGGGTTTGGGGAAATTAACAGAATGAGCCCTTTGTTACTCACGAAAGCCTCTGTCCCTTTCTCTTCCTGCAGCCCAGAGCCACTTCCTGGGGGTTTGGAGGAGGGGATCACCTTTAGGGCTGCTTCGCGGTGGGTGGATGACGGTGTTGAAGATGCCCCTGGTGCAGAAAGCTCACCCGCTCCCTCCCTCTCTCCCCCCAGATGCTCCACAAAACCTAGATGAGCAGATTAAGAAAGTGTCCCAGCAGGTCCTTGAGAAGCGAACCTATATCTGTGCCCACCCTCTGGACAGGACATCCTGAGGCAAGGGACAGTGCTGCCGCCTCCCCCCAGGCCGTGACCCGTCGACGGACAACTCTCATTCATTTTTTTAGAAGGTGGATAAATTGGGTTTATCACAACTTGAGCCATTTGTTCCCAGTCTGCACCAGAAAGGCTTCCTCCTGGCTTGGTGGCTCTTCCAGGTTTCAGTCCAGCAGGATCACGGCTTCTGGACTGAGAGGGAATGGAAGGGCTGCACCTGGAACTGGCGGGTGTTGTGGTAGGTGAGGAGTTACTGCAGAGGACACGGGCTTGTGCTGCCGCCTCCACGGTGCTAGGCCCATGGGGACCTGTTTCAGGCATGGAAAATCACATATTCTCTAAGAAACAGCTTGAAAGCTGTGTACGTGTCACTCATTTAAACTAGAAGCAAATGGGCTAAAAACATGTAGCAGGAACCATTTAACAAAGAATATAAATTGTCATAATTTGTGTGTGCAGTTCTAGCGTTTGCTGTACTGGTTACACTGTTGCTCCGAACCAGCCTTTAATGGAAGACAGCACGACCCTGAAAACCACCACCCTTTGGGGACAGCTTTGGGTCCCTTTTGTCTTCATCCTCTGAGAAGAGGGCCCAGAACACTAAGGAGCAAGTACACGGTCCAGGCCACAGTGCTTTAGGGTTACGAGTGTTCAGTCCTCCTCAGGACATGGGGGAACTACTTGGCACGTACTTATTCCCACCGAGGGCTTTTGTTTCTTTGCAAGGATTGGCCGCTACTCTTTTGTTTGTTTGAGACAGAGTCTTGCTCTTTTGGCCCCGCTGGAGTACAGTGGCGTCATCACAGCTCACTGCAGCCTCGAACTCCTGGGCTCAAGTGACCCTCCTGCCTCAGCCTCCTAAGAAGCTGGAACTACAGGCGTGCACCACCACACCTGACTAATTTTTCTTATTTTTTTATAGAGACAAGTCTCGCTATGTTACCCAGGCTGGTCTCGAACTGCTGGCCTCAAGTGATTCCCTGGCCTTGGCCTTTGCTTGTGAACAGATGATGAGAAGGTGTCTTCAGGTTGCACTAACAGGCCTTCGCCTTTCTCCAGGCTCCCTTCTCCCGTTGCTTGTGAGATATCCCAGGGGTCCCAGTGTGCTCACTCTGGCGGGCTTCCAAGCCTTGGGCTGGCCTCTGGGAGGTTTAGGGCTCCAAAAGCCTATTGTGGACATTACCTTGAGGGGGAAGGAGGAGGCCAGGCTCGCTTTTTCCTCCTCATATAGCAAATGAGGTATATGTCCTCATTCGCTGTGATGTTGGAAACACGCACAGGGGAGGTTGGGAACATGGAGAGCTGAGCTGGCTTAGTAGGTTTGGCCTGAGGATTCTGCCAGGGTTTTGGTAACTAATCTTACAAAGAGGGAAAGTTTACAAATACTGTGACTTTGGAAATAACTTTCCAGTGAAACTTAAAGTGTTTTGTTTTTGTTGGCTAGTAATTAATGATGGCAAGGAGGCATTCTGCACAGAATGGAAAGTTAAATATGAAATGTCCGATTTGGGATCAAAAGTGTAGTAGTTCATTATCTCTCAATCAGGAAGCAGTACAACTGATCAAAGTTGCACCTAAACCATTGACACAGTTTGGCCATCTCAACAGTAGCTTGTTTATGCCAGCAGCAAAGAAGCCTAGAGACTGAGTAATGAAATTGCAAAAGGTGTTTTCCACAGCTTGTTGAGAATTGAGTAGTTTTCCTTACAAGGAGCGGTCCAAAGCTTGGAAGAAGTGGTAGTCAGTTGGTGCAAGGTCTGATGAATACAGTGGATGACAGTTTCTAAGTCCAGCCTCTGTGGTTTGAGCAGCATTGTTGTGTGACGTGTGGTTGGGCATTGTCTCACCAGAGGATTGGCCTGTCTCTGTTGACCAGTCTTGGCTGCTTCATCACAACCATCCTCTCCATTGTGTCCGGTTGGTAGCAGTAGACATTCACTGTGGTGGATGATGCCAGTGCAGGATCAAACAGACACCAGTAGACATTCACTGTGGTGGATAATGCCAGTGCAGGATCAAACAGACACCAGTAGCCTTTTTTGATAAATACTCAATTTTGGACTGTGTTTCAGCACTTCATCTTTATCTAACCATCGTGCCGGATGCTTGCAGCTGTCAAATAGAATCCATTTTTGATTACACGTAACAATGCAGTGTAGAAATGGTTCACGTTTATGTCGTGACAGCACAGAAAGGCAGCTTCCAGATGATTTCTCTTCTGATGCTCGTTTAGTTCACGCGGAACCCATCTATCCGGCTTCTTTATCTTGCTCATTTGTTTCACGTGGTCTAATATTGTTGGAATAGTAACGTCAGACCTTGCTGCTAATTCACATGCAGACGGAGGTGGATTTGCGGCCACTACAGCTTTTAGGTCATCATTATCTACTTTGGTGTCAGGTGACCCACATGGCTCATTTTCAAAATTAAAATCACCAGAATGGAACTTCTCAAATCATAGACTGTGCGTTCATTAGCCACACCTTCCCAAACATTTCGTTGATATTTCAAGCTGCCTGTGCTGCATTGGTTTCATGATGGAACTCATATATTTGACACTAACACTACTAATAAGTAAAAAAAAAGTAAAACTGAGTTTATTTTAAATGGAGAAAAGATATAAATATGAATAGGCACTTCACAAAAGGAGATACCCTAATGGCCAATAATGTGTGAAAAGGTGATCAACATTATTGTTTATCAGAGAAAGGCATATTAAAACCAGAATTTAATACCACCGTACCTCATCAGAGAAGCTAACATAAAAATTGACAAATTCAAGTTTTTGCAAAGTTGCAAAGCAAATGGGACTCTCATGCATTTGTTGCTAGGAGTGTAAAATGGTATAGCCACTTTGGAAACGTGGCAAAGTTAAAAGCTAAGTATGCCTCCCCTGTGATGATACCTATAATCTAGGTATGTGCCCAAAAGGAATGTGTATATAGCTGCCACAAAGAGGACCTGTACAAAATGTTGACAGTAGCTTTATTAAGAGGCTCCCCCCTCAAAAAAAAAACCCTGGAAACAATCCAAGTTTAAATCAAGAGAATGAGTAAATTAATCGTGGTATATACATAATGAAAACTGCTCAGCAATATATATGCAATAACATGGATAATTTTTTTTTTTTAACTGGGACAGCCACTAACAGTGGAGGATAAATCTTTTAAAATACACATGTGGGACAAAAGAAGCCCGACACATGAGTACATGCCATATTGTATCATCATATGTGGTTCAAGAACAAGCAAAACTATTATGTGATGATAGAATTCAGCCTAACGAGTAACTGGAAAGGGCATGCTGATACCTTTTGGGGTGACGACATGTTCTGCACCCTGATTTGAACAGTGGTTTCGTAGGTATATACATAGATTTGTGCATTTTACTATTAATATATTTAATGTTCACATCTAAGTTACCAGAGATTTCAAAGAGGCAGTGTATCATAGTTATAAAAGGGTCAGATGAACAAGATAAAACACTCCTACATTTGTGTATGTTGAAAACACAGCTTCGACTGTATAAAGCAAAAACGCATGTAAGAGGGAAAGAAACAAACCTATAATTGAAAGGTTTTTACAGACTTCCCCTAGTAACTGATAGAAGAAACAAATTTCAAAAATAAGTTTACAGTAAGGATGTAGAAGACTTCAAAAAACAAGTGAACATAATTGACACGATATAGAGCACTACATCAACTAATTAGAAAATATTTTTAACTGAGTCATCATGCAAATGTGATATATAAAAACTTATGGGGTATGCCGGGCGTGGTGGCTCACGCCTGTAATCCTAGGAGTTTGAGGTTGCTGTGAGTTAGGCTGATGCCACGGCACTCTAGCCCGGGCAACACAGCAAGACTGTGTCTCAAAAAAAAACAAAAACCTTATGGGATGCACTTAATGTTCATAGGAAATTTATAGCCAAAATACACATATAATAAAATGAATTTCTAAAAGTCAATTATCTAAACACATGTGAAGAAGTTAGAAAAAAGCAAATTAAGTATTATAAGAAGGAAATTAA
>CAUYSK010034780.1:0-20231 GCA_963575035.1 Avahi laniger
TATATATTTGTAAAAGTCTACCCCTGTAGAAGAGTGTGAGGAAGGGGAAAAGGGAGGGGAAACTACTTTCTAGAATATACTGAGGCACATATAGGTTCCAAGTTTCTCAGGCAAATTCATGGCTAGAGCAAAATTAAGAGAGAGCTCAGAATTTTACATTTCCCCCAACGCTGATTTCTCAGATAGTCACATCCAATTAACTAAATATTTCAAAATGTGTCCTTAGTCACTGCTATCATCATCATCATCATCATCATCATCAGATACATCATTTAAAGGAGACTTTAATGACTGACTGTAAGAGTCTCATCTAGTAGGCTGGCATGTGGCCATGTCCCCAGTAGAAAGAAGGTCATAGCAGAAGTCACGAATCCGCACAGGCTTAGAGGACTGGCTGGGAAGAAAAAATCTCTTTTCAGAGCAGGGCCCACAGACAGCAAAACCACAGTTGCGGCAATGGTGACGACGATTAACAGGTGTGAATTTTGCTTTCTGACAACGCATACATACGGTTGCCTCAGAGTCAGGAACCCAGACAGCAGCGTGTTCATTACTGGGTGTCTTCCCACTTTTGGAGAGTAAATCAGTAACATATTTATGTGATTCATCCATTCTGATTTGTCAGCAGCAGTGGCAGCATAAACTGCAAATGATCTAGTTGGTGTCTTGAAAAGCCATCCATTCCTTAAGTCTCCCTCATCTTTAATGGAATCGACAGTAACATTTTCCAGAGGAATAATATGTTGTTTGTTATATTTTTTCTTCTGGATGACAATATTACCATATACAAGAATATCATTAAATAAGAAAAACTGCCTTGCTTTGGGCGTTTTTCTGCACAACTTAGTCAATACTCCTTTTCCAATAAGAACCCGTCCCGGTATAGTTAAGGGTTGACCAGCTGCTCCAAAAGTTTTCCACTATACGTATACGTCTAGTATTTGCTTCACCGTTTGCCAAGTGATCCACGATCTTTTCCTAACAGCCCAGATGGGCGCGGACACCGGCGGCGAAGGTCCGATTCCTCCTAGCTGTGGACGCCGGGCACTGACTCTGCCTGCTCCCCGGCCCGGGCCTCCCCTGCGCGTGCACGGGCACGCCCCCGCCCACCTACCTATCTGTTTTGATGGTGAGCACATCTGTGGTCTTGCAGTATCGCTCTCCTACAAGTTTAATAAGTTTCTTCTTTGCATGGTCATCTAAATTCAAACTGGAAAGTTTAACCTTAAAAACACAAAAGAAAAATTATTCGACAAAAATTATGTCATATACTTTGTTTAATGAAAAAAAAGTAGCAACGTTATTTATATTAACATTAAACCCACTAAAAGGAAACCTTTTCAAACTCTTTTCTATATGGAGTTAGCAGTTGGCACACATTGTGAAGCCTGATCCTACTCATGAAAAAAAAAAAAAAAAGGAAGGGAACACACTGTTTGAAGTTCTTTGAAAGTTCTGGGCATTAGTACCTTCCCGGAAAGAGCTAACGACATGTCTTTTAAATAAATGAAATTACAGTGCTTATGAATAGCACTAACGGAATTAAACTCAATTAGTGTTAATAAAGCTGGAATATAGAAATAAATGGATAAAACATAAGAGCTTTAAAGAATTCCTACCATGTAATTATGAGACCTGCATCACTGCAACTAGATTAGGGACATTAAAAGCTACAAATACCTCATGGAGGCTGGAATATAGCATCTAGGAAAGATCAAAACATCAGAAACAATTCAGCTGAATGTTTCTCAAAATGTTAATACTAGTCCCACAGGCTAAAAAGATTTTTTTTAAAAAAGTATTTTTCTGTTGAATACATTTAGGAAATGCTGAGTTAAATTGGGTTCTTGAAGCCAGTATGGTTTAGAACAGAAAATATGCTAATGAGCACCTTGAAATGTCAAGAAGCAGTTTTGTATGCAAGGATTTTCAAATTTATTTGAAACCATCTTCAAACCTAGAGATGAATAGGTTTGACCTAGAAAAATAGGCTATGTTAGACACTAGAATACAGTTATTTAATAAATAAGGTAATAGATTAATTTTCCATGGAGAACATTAAGCATAATAAAGAGCTGTAACCATATAAAGAAAAAAAAGGACTAAATAGGATTTTGAAGTTCCATTTGGTTCTTCTCTCTAGCTTCAATAACCCTGCACTTCCCTCAAGACACCACAGTATAGTAGCCTATTTATTTTCCCACTTTTCCCACTGAATCAAAACCCTCGAGGACAAGAATGATGTCTATCTTGTTCTTGGCAATGGACAAGCACTTAAAAGGCATGCAACAAATATTTGCTGAATGAATACATGAATTTTAAAAAGGGAAGATACATTGTTTTTTAATACATTGTGTACTCTTTTTTATCTAAAGTGGAGAAAATAGAAAATAAATAAATATAAATGTACTTCTAAAAAGAACTTAAGTAGCATGAATACTGACTATTAAGTATTAATCCAAGAGAATGTTTACATGTTGCAGACAATGTAAAATACCATAGTCCCCTGGAAAGAAAATGTATCAACAACAGGTTATCCGCCTGATAGATAAAACAAGCCATTTTATGATAACTCCCATCACTGACAATATGGAGAATTACTATAAGAAAATAATAAAATGTACCTACATTACTATACTTATGCAAATATACGTACACATGCATGCACACAGAGGCAGTACAGAGAGGAAAATGAAGTTTTTACATTAGTATAGTGAGACTGCAGTGATTTTTTCTTTTAAAACTCCCTTTAATGAAATATAATAATGTTTAAGAATAAATTTAAAAATTTTTAAACTTAAATATTCTAGCTTTTTATGTCAGAGGGTCTCAAAAAAATGGCAGCAATGCTAATCATTACTGTAAGAAATGTTTTAAAACTCACATTCACATTAATGTTTTACTGTTCAAAACTACATGGAGTTCATGCCAAAAATCATAAATATTTCAGAAACACATGTGTGGTACACTCACGCCACCTGCTAGCACTCAAAGGCACTGCAAATTGTAGTCTTTAACCTGGACTAATACTTTGACTTTCAAGGTTGAGTGGCGTTCATTGTCTTTTATCAAAATTCAAAAGAATCCTTAGACTTTTTTCTCCAAGTAGCTATATTACAAAGAATGTACTGTTATCATTATCCCCAAAATAATGTTGACATTTCAAATCATAGAAGGTTGTGGTTATATATGTGTATCTTCAAATGTCTATATTTTAAAACAGAGCTACATAAATTGAGAAATGTCTAAACATGTGAAATATTTTCTCTTTATTCAAGTATAGTTAAAGATTTCTGGTATTACTCTTAAGAATTGGGTTTGATTTCTAGATTTGCCACTTGCTATGTGACCTTAAATCAATCATTTTATCTCCCCGAGACTCAGTTTCCTCAGGACCACTTAATTCACAGGATTTTTGTCAGGAATAAATGAGATTAAGAAAGCACTTTTAAAGTAAAGTCCTATACAAATATAAGTTGTGAATTCCAAACTGTTTTTATGACTCTCAAGAAAAATACGATACCACCTTTATTTCTCCGAAATTAAAAATTTTTAGTATCTCTAAATAGTATATATCATGATATTTGACTATCTTCACAATGTTGTTTAATCATGCTGAACTGCACATGCTTCAGCCCAACTGTTTTACCTGCTCTTACCCTTGAACTACATGACACCACTCAGGACACCAACACTGAGCCTCAACAGTCAGTGAGTAACGAAAAGAGCCCAGGAGGGCCAAAAGAGACAGAAAGAGCAATGAAGGTACCGCGTGGTGGCATGAGACACAAAAAGGAGACGAGAAGGAAAGCATGATGTTTTAAGTGATATCTGGTGCCATACTACAAATAATCTATTATAGTGATTCTTTTTTTTTTTTTTTGAGACAGAGTCTCACTCTGTTGCCCCGGCTAGAGTGAGTGCCGTGGTGTTAGCCTAGCTCACAGCAACCTCAAACTCCTGGGCTCAAGCGATCCTCCTGCCTCAGCCTCCGGAGTAGCTGGGGCCACCGGCACGCACCATCACGCTCGGCTAGTTTTTCTATTTTTGGTAGAGATGGGGTCTCACTCTTGCTCAAGGTGGTCTCAAACTCCTGAGCTCAAGCGATCCTCCCGCCTCAGCCTCCCCGAGTGCCAGGCATGAGCCACCACGCCCAGCCTGATTCTTATTTTTAAAAATAATCTCTTACCCTTAAGGTTACTACTCGTGCTTTGGGGTTTCGAATAGACGGTCCTGATGAAACATAATCAGCAGTGTCAATTTCAATTGGAAAATGCTTTTCACATTTCTCATCACTCTCTAGTGCAGCTGGCCACTCAGTACAAAAATCTGAGAATTAAAAAACATTATTTCAATTATTGTTCTGCGAGTAAATTCTCATTGTAATGCATACTACCAGACAATACCAAGTTACTGAGGATCACTTTCAGGTCACATAAAATGAAAGAAAAGATTGTCTTCTGCACTTTACATATATATACCATCATCCCTTATCCCTTTTCTTATTAGGTACATCCTAATTAGGGCATTTAATGAAGGGAATGATTTGGACACTGCAGGTTTGGTGGGGAGAAGTATGTTCAGTTAAAAGGGAACTGTGCCTTGATGAAGGCTTATTATAGCTTTGTACAGGCCTGTTACGGGACAGTTTAATTCCTCCTTACCAACTAAAAGCCAACAGTTCGTAGTGCCCAGAGCATTATTGTTTTTGAAGAGACAACAGGTAATACCAATTCACTTCCAAATGAAGGTTACTAAAGATCAGCTCAAGGGAATTAAAAGAAGCTTCTAGAAAAGCTCTAAGAGGGAACGGAGAAGTGTTCGACAATCTTCCAGAAATTGAGCTGAACAAAGCCTCCACTAAAACAGGTACAAAAACCTAGTTCATCCCTAAATGCATCTTTATGATATCATGTATTTCTTCTATGTGACTTCCATGTGCCAAAGGGGCTAAATGGAAAGAGGTATTTCTTGTCCTCATATTCGGGCAAGACAGCTTAGAGAGGATGTGGGACTGGGTCTGAGACTTAGGCCACAACGGGAAGCTCCAAGCAAGTAAATATGGCTCTCTACCTCCACAGCACAGAAATATAAACTCAGGACCCAAGTGGGGCGGGGGGTGGGGACAACTTAAAGGAAAAGAGGTAGCTCATAGCCTCCCCCAGGTATCGGCAGCTGATTTCATCTCTCCCTATTGCTATCAAGTTAATATGGTAGAGGGCTGCTGACTTGGGAGGAAAACTCTGGCACTCCCAGGCTCCCCTCAATGGAAATTTCATTCCTTAAATGGCCTCACTCTAAGAACAGCTAAAAGTAATTGGTTTCTGAGGTCAAACATGTTGGACCTCATGGATCCACGCTTCCTCCAAAACGGCATAATCACAGGCAGATGTGGGAGCTCTAGGTCATAATCTAAGAGATACAGAGAGGTACTTTGCCAATAACATTTCCCCAAGCTAACCAATTTCCTACAGTAGGTAATATATTTAGCTCCCATTTAGGCTTTAAAATCAGAGTCAACAAAATGTCACTATGGGTTACAAAGATTCTGTGGTATCTGACCAAATACATGTTAGAGAATTAAGTATAGCTCACAACATTCCCTAAATACTCTGTTTAAAAGATCAATATTCAAGTCACCTTGAGGGGAAAGAAGTAACTTTGCAATGAAGAACATTTTGACACTAAATAAATGAACAGAACAAAATTACTGAGGTTAAATTTCATTCCCAACACAGATTAATAATTCCAAAACTCCGCACTATGAGATGCAAACACTGCCAAGCACTTTATGAGAGAAATTAGTTTGGGGAACTATGAGCTCTTGGGTTTGCACTGAATCTTTTTTTTTTTTTTAACTATGAATAAGTCATTTCAATCACTAGATGATAATTACAGTTTTTAAATTAAATTACCTAAATTATATGTCTAAAAAACATAGCCAACTGGAAGGTACATAATAGACTCCTATTAGCCTTTACTCATCTGATAGGTAGAGCAATAGACTAGACTTTGGAAGACCTTGGTTTTTATTTAACTTCTGCCGCTGATTATTAAAGCTTTGGTAAATTACCTAACTTTTCTTGTGCTTCACATTTTCCATTTGCAAGTTAGATATAAAATCTGAACTGACCTACTTTGAAAGAAAACTGAGAAGAAATATTTGAAAAGCCTTTGAGTTATTTGGAAGATGCAATCTAAATCCAGAGGCTGGCAGAAGCATAAAGGCATAATCAAGAAAAGATTAAAATACTCATTTAAGTATTGTAAAATATACTGCTACTCTTCTGAATGTGCTGTATGAAAGCCTTTCATTTAGAAATTAGGAAGTATTGTAGCAATATTTCATTAAAATGCAGAGTTTCTAGATAATAAACACACATTTAAAAATAATGTTTAAAAAGAAGAAAAATGGAATTTATCACAGTGTAATGCATTTGTTAACGTGCTTTACAAAGGATCAAACAGTGATATATGATTTGTGCCAAATGAGACACAGGTTTAGAACAGTGATCAGTTTCAGTCCAATTCCAGACACAAATGAATATAGAAGCATACACCCTAAAGGGAGAGAAAAGCATCCCAAAATAAAAGACTGCATAAATGAAAGGAAATATATTTTTCTTCCAGTTATTATTCCTATGATTTAGGACCTCTTTGTATCTTTTTTTTATATTTTTAAATGGATGGCCTTTCCAAAAGCTCAAATTTATTCATAATTATGTTCACTATCCTATTTCTCCTTCCAACATAATCAGGCTACCTGTAAAGTGTTTCTGGGTTTCATTTTATTTCCTAAAAAGCCTTAAAAAGTATACTGAGCATTTATATAACACCTTTAAATCAGCATGAATATATTAAGACTTTATCCGAAGGTATTAACTTTTAAATTAAACTGCATAATCTATCACTAGTACCTGTGAACCTGAAACAATCCAGATGTGCTTATCCTATATATAGTCTAGTGCAAATCAGATCAGAACTTGAAATATGTACATAATTATCAAAACATACATAGAATTACGAACTGAAAAATGTTATTTCCCTTTACCTTCAATATCGGAAGTATAAGTGCATGAAATCTATGTTTCTATCTAGGAATCAATAGATATTGTTCAAAATCAATAAATCCAGAACTGGAGATATAATCATATTCTAGTGATCACTTCTTTTATATATAAAATATATAATACATATACTCATACTACATAGAGTATATATTATAAATATAAGTATATATAAATACATTCTCTATTCTCTCTCTCTCTGGAAGTAATTATTAGAACTAAACAATGATTAAAAGAGAACATTTCTGGAATGAGGGGTGTGTGATGCAAAAGAAAGCACATGAGACTACTGCTTTTCACTGTAAGATCTTCTATTTGATTTACACGTGTATGTAATCACTTAATTTTTTAAAAATTTTTAACAATTTCTTCAAGATAACTCTTCCCTGTGAAGTCCCCCATTACTGAACCTACTGACTGTTCTGCTAGTCAGCAAACTTCAACACTCTCTTCAGTTTGGACCACACTGAATTATATCTGTTGGCAAAACTCTGCAGTATTTTCCTCAGTCTTTTTATGTACATGCTTTCCGTAACTCAAAGGTAAATTCCAAACCTATTTGTAAGCAAGGATTCTCTAATTCTATTTATTATTGATAGCACTTTGTAGAGGGGTGGGCAAAAACAATTTGCAGGTTTGACATCCAAGAATTCACTGAAAACAACTTGAAAACTTCTTCAGAAAAGGAGAAACTGACAATGACTCAGAATATGAGGCTGTATAGTATATTAAAACTGAGATTCTTAATTTTATGGTCAAAGTCAATATAAAGTTCATGTAAGAAAACAACCACTTACCTTTAAGAGCTTCACAGTGCCTTTTAATTGCTACAGGAGTCAAATGAAGAAAATTGGGGATCTAAAATAGAGAAATTTAAAGGACATATTAGCTAAATATATTAAAAATATAATGAAGATAATTTTCTCATAAAACTAAATCGCAGGCCCAGCAAATCATGCAGTAAATAAAATAGGATAGGCTTTTTCCAATATTAATTCTATGTGACAGATATTGTCAATTCAAGAAATGAATTCCTTAAAATGTAGATTCAGTATCATGTAATTTATGATCATATTCTGATGTGTCTTCAGATTGTAGAAATCTTTCACCTTTTACTTAGTATCTTATGACAATCATGTTGGAAAAATAAACATCATTTTTATAGTATTCTTCCTGCCATGAATCTACAGGTATACATCCATTTCCCTTACACAACTGACAGGGCTTAAGGACAAAGACTCTCATCTAGTGGAAAACACGCTTAATTTTTCATTGTACAACTTTCGCTATATGTTAAAGCAGTGGTCCCCAACCTTTTTAGCACCAGGAACCAGTTTCGTGGAAGACAATTTTTCCATGGATTGGGGGAGAGGGGGATGGTTTCAGGATGATTCAAGCCCATTACATTTATTGTGCACTTTATTTCTATTATTATTGCATTGTAATATATGACGAAATAATTATACCAGTCATTGTAATGCAGAATCAGTGGGAGCCCTGAGCTTGTTTTCCTGCAACTAGATGGTCCCATCTGGGAGTGATGGGAGACAGTGACACCCGAGGTGTGTTGCTTATGTTCAGTCTACTCCGTAATCTCGTTTTGGTTGCTGTCACTGCAGAAAACCCTGCTTCGCAGAGACAGAATGTTGGAAATGGAAGCAGACTTTTCAGTGCTTTTGTGGCAATCTCAGGATATTCCACCTTGACCTTAATCCAGAACGTATGAAGATTTGAAGTTGTCTCCAACATACTTTCAAGGCCACTGTCATTTGTGATCTCAAGCAGTTGATCCTCTTCTAGCACGGACAAAGTCAATTCACCTGGCTTATTCACAAATGGGTCACGGATCCATTCCTTCCCAGTTCAGGTGTCTTTTGTGGTTGGGAAGTAATGCTCAAACTGTTTTGAAAGCGGAGATAGGCGATCGTGCACCGGCTGGGAAAAATGCGGCCCTGACTCAGTCTCTTTCAAAATCTCTGCTAATGTTTGAAACATGTCAATAATCCCAATGTTCACTCGTGCCCATAATTCCAGTTTGGCTTTGAATGCAACCACTTTATCTGCCAGTTTGAATACAGTTGTCATTCTCCCCTGAAGTGACAGATTCAGTTGGTTGAGCAGGTTAAATATATCACACACGTAAACAAGTTTTGTGACCCATTCTGTGTCACTGAAATATGCTGCCAGTGGTGACTGTTTTTCTAAAAGAAATCTCTGGAGTGGCTCTCGTAACTCAAAAACTCTGGCCAGTGATCTACCTTCAGAAAGCCATCTCACTTCTGTGTATAAGAGAAGAAGTGTGTGCTCTGCGTCCAT
The DNA here is from genome assembly GCA_963575035.1 of Avahi laniger. Lineage (NCBI taxonomy): Eukaryota > Metazoa > Chordata > Mammalia > Primates > Indriidae > Avahi > Avahi laniger. Next base: position 9,384 of record CAUYSK010034780.1, read on the forward strand.
CTCCTTACAGAGCTGCACGAAACACATTGAGTTAAGAGCATGTACTTTAATGTGGTTGATAATTTTAAACACATCGTGCAAAACGTTGTTTAGTTCAGGTGACATTTTTTGGCTAGCCAGCATTTCTCACGGATGATATAGAGCATAGACTCACATTCAGAGGTGGCCTCCTTGACCCAAAGAGTGAAACCAGAAAGCCATCCAGTCATGGCAGCTGCTCCGTGCATATACCAACACAAAATGACCCTTCAGTTTTCCTGATATGTAATCATTCAAAGACCTGAATAGTTCTGCAGCTGTGGTGTTGGTTGGCAACAAAAGTGCACATAACACGTCCTCATGAAAAATACATCGCACAAAAACAAGCACTGTTGCCTTGTCAACATTGGTAGACAAGTCAACCTGGATTGCATACCACGGTGACTCACTAATCCTCTCTAACAATTGTGCCTCAATATCCTCTGCTATTTCATCAATTTGTCTAGTTGCAGTATTAGCCAAAAGAGGAACACATGCCACCTTTTGAACTGCAGTCTCTCCTAAAAGTTCACGGCAAATGTTCCTGGCAGCAGGCAGGATCAACTCTTTACTAATAGTGAAGGGCTTCTTAGCTTTAGCAATGTGGTTAGCCACTAAGAATGATGCTCTCAGTGCAGACACATTTGATGAAGTGGTGGCCGTCAATAATTGCTTCTATTCTTCATGTTCATGTTCTTTTCCTCTTGAAAAACTACAAAGGCCTGTCTTTTAATGCAGGGTGCTCAGTCTCCGTGTGGCAAAGCAGTTCTGAAGGTTTCATGGCTTCGCTGAATAGTTGGTCTCCACATATTATACAAAGCAGGCTTGGAGAATGTGAGTCACCTGTTGCAATGAGCCCATAATTTAAGTAGAATTCTTGGTATTTTCTTTTTTTAGTAAATGCAGCTTTCATTTTGTTGGCAATCTTAGAGTCTTCTGCTGTCTCATCATTGGGTCTTTCCCCCTTTTCAAAGAAGGTCTCCAGCAACATTTGTTTTTTACGCCTTTTTGCTTTGGTTAGCTTGTGGGCTTACCAAAACTGTGGCTGAGACAACAATGCAGTGCAGAAAAGAGGCAGGGATGGAAGTGGTAACTACAATAATGGTGAGGAGGGCCATACACGGACTAAACTGTCAGATTCTGACTTAAAGCCTGCCACCAGATGCAGCTTAATTGTCACTTGCCACTCACTGGTAGGGTTTTCATGTGAGTCTGCAAGCAATTGATTTATTATGGTCTCTGTGCAGTCAGACCTCTCTGCTAATGATAATCTGTATTTGCAGCCACACCTCGGCACTAGCATCACGCCTCAGCTCCACCTCAGATCATCAGGCATTATTCTCCTAAGGAGGGTGCAACCTAGATCTCTCACATGCACAGTTTACAGTAGGGTTCGGGATCCTATGAGAACCTAATGTCAATGCTAATCTGACAGGAGGCAGAGCTCAGGCAGTGATGCGAGATATAGGGAGCGCCTGTAAATACAGATAAAGCTTCACTTGCTCACCTGTGGTTCACCTCCTGCTGAGCAGCCCAGTTCCTAATAAGCCACGGACTGGTAGGTTGGGGACCACAGTGTTAAAGGACACCATCTAAGATATGCGTTCCCAGATTAAGCATTTACATTTTCTTTTTAAAACCCCTAGTTCATAAACCACTGTAGATTCTATCAAATGAAGCATTTACTGTAACCTATTTTGCTTCAAGAAATATAAAGAAGGAAAATTTGGTGGATTATAGTGATACTACTAAATAATATTCTATCTTTCTAGACAGAAAGTTTTAAAATTCCTTTTCACCTCCCAATTCTCACTCTCAAATTAGGTGATTTCACTTTTCTTAGTTCCACTGGAAAGATACAATGTAGAAAAAATACAATAGAAAAGACCACAAGGACAGACACGGGACTCACTAATTATATTCTTAAATACTTAGGATTCTTTGAGTCTTCTTTACCATGGATAATCAAAAAAAAACATCCATTATGACATGGACAAATTTTTAAGTTAAAATACAATAAGCTGCTAGATACCAAGCCTTGAAGTAAAGGAGAGTGGAAAGGGGAAAGATCAGCATTTAGCCAATGAAACAATAACTTATCTTACCTTTAAAAGTTCTAGATTTCCCTCCTTTGCCATGGGCACGCCCTTTTTTACTGGATAACCCATTCTAACAGGAAGCGGTACCACAGAGGGTTTAAATGGCGCTGCAGCAGGGTAAACGCTAGGCCAGTCCTGGTCAACAGCCATTTTCTCTGTCCTAGGAGGTAGTGCCTAAGAAACATAGTTTCATATTTTAAATGGAAAAATTCTTTAATTTTGAAGCAAAAAAGCAATTACAAGAAATTAAAGCAGGCCAGGCACGGTGGCTCACGCCTGTAATCCTAGCACTCTGGGAGGCCGAGGCAGGTGGATCGCTCAAGGTCAGGAGTTCAAGACCAGCCTCAGCAAGAGCGAGACCCCGTCTCTACCAAAAAAAATCGACAGAACTGCTCGGGACAACTAAAAAAAAAAAAAAAAATATATATATATATATATATATATATATATAAAAATTAGTTGGGCATGGTAGTGCATGCCTGTAGTCCCAGCTACTTGGGAGGCTGAGGTAGAAGGATCGCTCGAGCCCAGGAGTTTGAGATTGCTGTGAGCTAGGCTGACGCTATGGCACTCTAGTCCGGGCAACAGAGCAAGACTCTGTCTAAAAAAAAAAAGAAAGAAATTAAACCAGAACTGCAACGTATGTTGAATCTGACTTCTCACAAAGCTGTTGTTGTTAAAATGAAAAAACACTAAATCTATCTAAATATCTCTGCATGTTCTCCTCAGACCCTCTGCATGGATCCCCTTTTATTTTACATTTCCTTCACTAAAATTTCTCTATTTATTTAACTAGACTTTTAGCAAAATTTTTACATTTTATTTATGAAGGAGTGAGTTAATATATTTTTGAAATAATCTCTAAAACCGCTTTGAAAGAAGTCAGTACGTGAGGGGACATTAAAATCTTGGAAACAGGAATATGGAAAATAAAGCATAGGAACAGGGAAATAAGTAAATTAGGGTTAAACTGATTGAATAAATACATAATGAGAAATTCTATGTCTCCTAGGCTCCGAGAAAAACTAGTACTTGATAGTTTGGTCAATCACATTAACTTTTTTTTAATTGCAATAAATAGGAAAGGATGGCCAGCATACAAAAGTAGAGTTTACAGTGGCAAAATTCAGCAACGCCCATCTGAGTAATATCAAAACCTGTGTTGTGTATGTCTTGGAAGCAGGAAATATTTCTGTGAAAATGATTGGTCTAAATGATTATAATTTGGTATCATTTAACTTCCAACTAATGTGCCTTTGTTCTGACTCCATGCTCACCAACTGACCTTATAAATTTGGATTTCTCCATAGAGACGCCCACAGGGTGAGACTAAACTGTTTGGATTCATGCATACATCCCAGGCTGCAAGGCTGTTAAAGGCATCATCAAAAATAGTTCTATATTCTGACTTATACACCTGTTTCCTGGGAGTATGTGAAGTGATCACCTCACATAGTGATCATCTATGTGAATAGAGCACCTCGCAAAGATGATCTATTCTTTGACTATTGAGCGAAAAAACAGTCAAAGATTAACTAACCCCTGCCAGGGCTGGGGCCTGTAAACATGACCTTATAAAGCTTTCTCTGACAGCACCCTTTTGCCTCATAATGAATACATGTCTCACATTAGAACTGCAGGAACCATTATGGTAGTATATAGTGAAGAATATAGGCCGGGCGCGGTGGCTCATGCCTGTAATCCTAGCTCTCTGGGAGGCCGAGGTGGGCGGATTGTTTGAGCTCAGCAGTTCAAGACCAGCCTGAGCAAGAGCGAGATCCCGTCTCTACTAAAATTAGAAAGAAATTAATTGGACAACTAAAAATATATAGAAAAAATTAGCTGGGCATGGTGGTGCATGTCTGTAGTCCCAGCTACTCGGGAGGCTGAGGCAGGAGGATTGCCTGAGGCCAGGAGTTTGAGGTTGCTGTGAGCTAGGATGACGCCACGGCACTCTAGCCCGGGCAACAGAGTGAGACTCTGTCTCAAAAAAAAAAAAAAAAAAAAAAAGAATATAAATTGTTTACCTTTCTTTTCGACAGCCTTTCAGTTCTGGATGTTCTTTCTGTTGTACCCAAAAGACAACACATTAGTTATAAAGAATTTTACAACATATAGTTCTTTAAAATCAATCATGATCCCACTATTCTAATATTAATATAACTTAAGGTATTTGGTGACACAAAAATGAAACAGTTACCTATTTTGTGTAAGCTCAAGGACTAAAACCATCTTAAGGAAAACAAAAAGTCAGAAATAGCTAAGAAAATTCTCCAGTTATTTAAATATAAAGTTTATTGTGACTGCTGATATAGTGAACTCATTATCTAAAGAAATATTTTCAATAAATTTTAAGGTTCACTTAAATAAACTCACTCTCCCAAGTTAAAATATCTAGTTAGAAATAAGTATTTTGAATCTTTAAAGATACTTGGTTTGAAATGTTCAAAACTGTACATGTACTTGTTCATATCTGGAATTGCTCTATTATTTCTACCAAAAAAAATCCCTTCAGTTTTTCCTTCCCTATTGTATATCAGAATTGCCAATGCTACAGTAATACCAAGAACAAAAATCGCAGCCATTCCTAATAAATCACACACGACCGTAGAAGACAGTAGATTACTCATTTACATACAGTAAATACTTTTTAAAATATTATATAACCTTATGCCTTTCTAAATAAATGCTTTGTTATAGTATCATAACAGATATATTTAGTGAGCACTTTCACATGCAGATACTGTGCTAAATGTTTTTTGTTATTATCTCATTTAATCTTATTCATTACAACGAATATAAGTATTATTATTATTCTTATTTAGAAGTCACCTATAGTCAAGAAAACTAAGGAGCAAGGATTAAGGTGACATTAGCATAGTGTACACAGCTCATCATGCTGGAAACCACTATCACTACCTTCACCTCCCTTTAAAAGGCTCCACTGTTACACTGAACTTCCAGGACCAGGCCTTTTAGTCTTTCTCTGAACTTTCTGTTCTCTCTGCTTGGAATGGGCTTCCCTCCCATCTGCCTGGCTCCTGCCCCGCACATACACACCATTTCTTCATCTGACAAATTCCTATTTATCCTGCAGTATGCATTCATTCATTAAAAAAATCATTTGATACTGCATACCGGAAAATAAGAAGGCAGCAATGAACAAGACAGACATAGTCTTCACTTTCACAGAATGTAGAGTCTGTCAAATAAGACAACTTTTTAACAAGTAATTTCAATAAACAATGATACATATTATGGACACACAGAGCAGAGAACTGAACCTAGTCAACTAGTTGGTGTGATAGTTTATTTTAGATGTCTGGTTTAAGGGATACCTACATAGCTGGTAAAGCATTACTTCTGGGTATGTCTGTGAGGGTGTTTCCAGAAGAGAATGGTGTATGAGTGTAGGATTGGTGTATGAGTTGTAGGATTGAGAGCAGTGACCTGCTCTCACTGTGGACAGGCACCATCGAATCAGTTGGGGGCCCAGATAGAACAAAAAGCAGAGGAAAGGAGAATTCTCTCTTTTTCTCCTGGAGTGGGGACACTTTTCTCCTGCCCTTGGACACCAGTACTCCAGGTTCTCCAGCCTTTGGACTCCAGGATTTACATTAGCACCACCCACCCCAGCCACCCCCAACCCCCACTGGGGCTCTCGGGCTCTCAGGCTCTCAGGCCTTCAGCCTAGGGGACTGAGAGTACACCATCAGCTTCCCCGGTTTTGAAGGCTTCAGACTTGAAGTCAACCATGCAACAGAATCTCTGGGCCTCTGAGCTTGCAGATGACCTATGAAGGGACTTCTCAGCTTCCATAATAATGTGAGCCGATTCTCCTAATAAATTCCCTCTCATATATTTGTATATCTCTATCTACATCTATATCTATATCTATCCTACTGGTTCTGACTGTCTGGAGAACCCTAACTAACACAGCGGGGAAAAATCTCCTGAAGAAATTAACCATAAGCTAAAACCTGAAGAATGAGCCCTTACCTTACCAAGCCATGGAGACAGGTAGGTGAGAAAAAGAGTTTAAAGAGAGCAAGAGAATACAGAAAATCAAAGTAAGTACACAAATTCAATATGGCTGAAATTTAAGAGTAGAACAGAGAGTCACGGAAACAAGAGGCAAACGATATGTTACAGGCTTCTCAACTATAATACATCCTTGGCAGAGTACTTGGTTTACTTCCTCCAGTCTTCCCAATCCCTGTAAATGGTACTGCCATTGATCCAACTGCTCAGGACAAAAATCTAATAGGCTTTTTTGAGATTTGTCCTCAAGCCCCACATCAAACCCATCAGTAAGTCCTATCGTCCCTACCTTCGAAATATATCCCAAATGCAACCACACCACCTTCTCCACTATTCACCCAATCCAAGTCACCATCACGTCATTTGGACCACTGCAACAGTCTCCTCCACACATTCTCTGTTCCGTTCTTACCCCAATAAAGTTCGCTCTCCCAACAGCAGCCAGTGATCTTTTAAAAGTGTAAATCACCTTATATCACTTCCATGCCCTATTCAAAGCCTTCCAACGTGGTCCCAAACTCAGAATAAAATCCAAGCCAAAACTCCAAATGGAATGCCTACAAGCCCTTATAAGATCAGGCCATGACTTAACTCTATGACGTCTTATACTGTTACTCTCTCCTTTGGTCAGCTCCAGCCCCTGTTGGCCTTCTTTCTGTTCCTTGATCACACCCTTATGCTTGTTCTCACTTTTGGGCCTTTGCACTTGCAGTTCCCTATGACAACAATGCTCTTCCCCCAGATCTTTGCAGAACTCTGGGCTCTGCTCAAATGTCACTTCCTCAGGGAAGTCTTTCCTGACTACCTTATCTTATTGTACCCTACTGCCACTATTCCTCCAATCCATCATTCTCACTACTCTGCTTTATTTTTCTTCATAGCACTAAGCGCTACCTGACATTATATTCAGTTCTTGTTTATACTCCGGCTTCCAGAAAAGAATGTAAACTTCATTAGATTAGAGACTTTGCTGTATATCCCCAGTGTCCAGAACACTGCCTAGCATATAGTGAGAATTAAGTATTTGTAGAATGGAAGAATGAATGAAAAATAAAAAATAAACAAGTGTTAAGACTACAAAGAGCCACTATGACGCATTAAGGAATTTATAATTTATCTTAAAACAATGGAAACCATTTATAGATTTTGAACAAGGAAGTAGCAAGACAAGATCTGCATCTGGAACACCTCATTCTGGCTGTTGTGAGAATTCAATTCAGGAGACCAAGGGGGAAATAGGAAACAGAAAGGGAACTATTGTAGAAATGAGGGATGGTGGGCTAGACTGGGCTGCTGGTAGTTTGAAGACAGCAAATTGGAGATATTATAGGAGGCGGCACAGATAGGACCTGCTGACGGACTGCACGTGCCCACCCCTTGGCTGAGCCTTTCCAGTCTCTTGCCAGCTCCTCCTCAACGCTCCCCTGTCATTCTTCACACTTCTATTACGGCGCCTCTCACTCTACATAGTACTTCCCCGATGAAAAATCTGCCTTTTCCACTAGACTTCTCCGGGGCAAGCACACTACCAAGCATCCCTATAATCTCTGTTACATGAAGGTCACCCCATTTGCTGGCTCGGAATTCAGAGCTGCAGTTTGTTCTGGCACAGCCACGTGCCTCTCCTAATGTACGGGGAAATCCACGTTTCAACACTGTCCGATAAACATCACTGAGCACCAGCGACTAGAGAGAGAACCCCAGAAGGAGCAGTCCCTGGGAGAGGGAGGATGCAAGCTTTCTGAGCAAGCGTCCAGAGGACCCAGAGCAGAAACCAAAGACTAGGAGCAAGGGGACGCGGGCGCAGAGAACAGAGCGACATCCGCAGCTTTCCTACTGCCGGGCTAGCAACAAGCTGGCAGAGGACGTACCGGCCTCCCCAGGACGGCGCTGGCTCAGCCACCGCCGCAGCCATCGTGGGGCCGGTCTTCCACCCTCGTACCTCCCCCTAGACCAGAGGCAACAAGGCAGACACTCACGCAGGCTACGAGTGGCCGGGGACACGGCGGTGGAGAATGCACGCAGGATCCTGGCTCCCGGCTGCAAGGCCAACCACGCCGTGAGAGCAGCGGCCGCCATGGCGGCGCGGACGGCGAGCCGTAGGGGACAAACGCGTTCGCCGTCAAGGGGGCGGGCCTGGGGCAGGAGGCGCGGGTTCACCGGTTCTTGCCCCGCCCCTACGATGGAGAAACAGGAAACACGTGGGTCTGCGAACTCGGCGCGGGAATCAAATGTGCAGGAAGCTACGCCTCCAAAACAGGAAAAAATAATGACACGAAAACAAAAAGGACTTTAAAAACTCGAATCGATGAGTTCCAAGACAATTGCAAAGGAGTACTATAAGGGATGGGGGAAATGTGGCTCACAGAGGTCTGCGTACAACCTCGCGTGACCCGGAAGTTAGGCCATCTACCCCAGGGCCCTGATTCTTTGCAATTGCTACTTTTCTACATTTATTTGGATTGAAGAAATCCTAAACTAGTGCAAGTGATATACGCCAAGGGGAGAGACGCAGTATTCCTGTAGCAGTTAAAAGGATGGTCCCTTGAGCCAGACTGCTAGCGTTTGAAACTTCACCATTTCTAGGATGTGTTCTCTTAAGCAAGTCAATGCCTGTAATCCTAGCACACTGGGAGGCCGAGGCGGGACGATCGCTTGAGTTCAGGAGTTTGAGACCAGCCTGAGCAAGAGCAAGACCCCACCTCTACTATAATAAAAACAGGAAAATTAGCTGGGCGATGCACCTGTCGTCCTAGCCACTCGGGAGGCTGAGGCAAGAGGATTGCTTGAGCTCAGTAGTTTGAGGTTGCAGTGAGGTAGGATGACGCCACTGCACTCTACCCAGGGCGACAGAGCAAGACTGTGTCCAGAAAAACAAAAAAACCCCAAAACTCTGGGTACAGTATTGGCATACAGTGAACATGTGCGCACGTAGCCTATAACTTAATGATTTGGTTAGCTCGCTCATGGTCAGGTTAGAATTACAAAAAAGCAGAACTCATCAGGACCTAGAAAATAATGTTTATCCTTTAATGATCGCTCTTATTTTCTACCCTAGAATGCATTACCATACAACTGTTAATAAAAGTATCCCCTATTTTTAAAATTAGAGTACAAAATTATAATAACAACTGGGAATAAAAGCAACTGACTTTTAGTAAGCATACAGCTAGTAGCGCAGAGGTACGCAGGTGTCCCAGAGTATTCTAGCTGTGAGTATTCAGTGTGCCATCGACATCATTCAGTAAGGAGGGGGATAAATGGCGTGAGATGGACAAGTATTTGTAATAATCACCATCCTCATCTTTTCTGGACTCTTCCCATCCCATTATTGCTCCAAAGCAGAAGGATTGTGTATTAGTTTCCTACGGCTGCTGTAGCAAGTACCACAGAATGAGTGACTTAAAACAACAAAAATTTATTCTCTTACAGTTTTGGAGTCTAGAAGTCAAATTCAGGTGACTGCACGGTTAGGTCCTTCTAGAGGTTCTGAGGGAGAATCTGTTCCATGCCTCACTACTAGCTTCGATGGTTGCTGCCAATCCTTGGTGTTCCTTGGCGAGTAGATGCATCACACCAACTTCTGCTTCCATCCTCACATGGTGTTTTCTCCTTTCCTCTAACTATTCTCAAGATTAAAATCATCACCTTTTTGGTCAGATGGATGTGGGGTTTGAATCCAGGCTCTGCTTCTTTGTGATGTTGGACGAATCCACCTAACCCCTCTGAATTTCAATTTCAAGAAAAATGGGAATAATGTCTTTCTCAGGACAGTTGTAATTAAGTGAGACATGTTTCAGAAGGCATAATGTAAATGGTGGTCACTGGAATTAAGCTCAGGGTCAATGCAATAGCCTCTTTTTCCCCATCAAGTATGTATATTTTAGTAGATAAAGTGCAAGCTCTATACCATAGAAATTTAGGGCAAAAGGAATATGATCATATTCAGAGACTTCTTAATTTCTGAGCAAGATGTTTAGAGACTTAAGTTTCTATTCTACTTTTCTATGGTTTCTCTCTTTTGTTTTACTCTCTCCCTAAGACTAAAGTGGATAGATGGCCAGAGCTGGAGGAGCCAGAAAAATACTTCTTATTGTTTTCCCTAGCATCAAGTACAGTAAATTTTATTCTATATTAAAAGTTAAAGACTCATTTATAATGCTATCAATAGGCAATGATATCTGTTTTGTGCAGTGTAAAGAGTAAAGCATTTACAATCTTACACAGAGGGGTTACTGAGAATTACATACATTTTCAGTTGGACAGGACCTTAGAGATATAATCATTCATTCATGATAAAAATCATTTCTTCAACCTTAATGACGAAATAATCCAACATATCATAGAAGCCAGGCTGGCTTCATGGGCATATGTTCTACCCTGAGAAGGCCTTGCACTTGGCTTAATGCTCTGTTGGCCTTGTCTTAAAATGCTTAATAATTTTTTTTTCTTTTTTTTTGAGACAGAGTCTCACTCTGTTGCCCTGGTTAGAGTGAGTGCCGTGGCATTAGCCTAGCTCACAGCAACCTCAAACTCCTGGACTCAAGCTATCCTTCTGCCTCAGCCTCCCGAGTAGCTGGGACTACAGGCATGAGCCACCATGCCCGGCTAATTTTTTCTATATATTTTTAGTTGTCCAGATAATTTCTTTTTATTTTTAGTAGAGACGGGGTCTCGCTCTTGCTCAGGC
>CAUYSK010034781.1:0-64160 GCA_963575035.1 Avahi laniger
GCCACCATGCCCGGCTAATTTTTTCTATATATTTTTAGCTGTCCAATTAATTTCTTTCTATTTTTGGTAGAGACAGGATCTCGCTCTTGCTCAGGCTGGTCTCGAACTCCTGAGCTCAAACAATCCGCCCGCCTCGGCCTCCCAGAGAGCTAGGATTACAGGCGTGAGCCACCGCGCCCGGCAAGGCTGCGTTACTTGACACTGGTGCTAGGTGGTCTCTGTAATGCCCTCTGGAATGGAACTGTTCTAGGCATTTCCCTGAAATCAGCTCTGATGTTGATTGATTAATCCTATAAGCAAGGATTTATTTAGCAGCTTCTATGTAACAGGCTGTATGGATGATAATACATTTTTGTTGGTTTAAGCCATTACATTTGTGGTAATTTGTTATAGCAGCAATAGAAAACTAAAACACTATCTTAAGCAAGTGTTCTTTCGTTTCCAAATAAAACAAGCAGAATGATGAAGAGGCTCAATAGCACATCATATATGGAGCCACAGGGGTTGCTAGGGATGTCTGACCTGGAAGAGTGAGCCCAGGTTGGTCAGCTCTAGCTGAGCTCTCTTTTCTACTGACATCTCACTAGCATAACATTGAGACCTTGGCAGCTCCAAGGACATGTAACAAACAAATCTCAGAAAAGGTGAGAAAGCAAGTCATGGAGAATTTACCTTCCTTATATGAGAAAAATGAGAGCTCTGAACAGAGTTGCCTAAATTAGGCGTCAGCAGAAGGAGCAGGCATGGGCAGGCAACTAGGCAAATGCTCTACAGGAAGAAAGTAAGAGGCATAGCGTGGAAAAGATAGATGACCATTGTTTGGGAAGAAAAGCAACCCAAGAAACAGGAGAATGTACCTAGTATGTTTGTGCTATGATTATAGCTTACATTGACTGAGTGCCTAATATGTTTTACGCACTGTTTGAGTTCTTTACATATTATATCCTTGCACATGCTATTAAGTCAGTATGCTTATCTTAATTTTATAGATCAACTAAGGTTAAATCACTCACAGGCAGAGATGGTCAATTAACCTATGTAGTCCAATGTCAGAGGCCTGGTTTTAAACATCTTTACTATGCTGCTTTGGAATAATTTAAGTAGTTGAACAAGTTGTCAAAAGTGTAATAATAAACAACTGATTAAAATAAGGGAGACTACAGCACTGATAAGATAAACTGAGGATAAAATCATTACAATTTCAGCATCAATGAATAAAATAGGAGTGAATGAAGAGGCCAGGCTGAAAACAGAATTAGTTATGTGGAGGAAAGTCTTGTGACAATTACATTGAATGCCAAGGGAGAAGACATACCTTTAAGATTATGAAAAGAGGAAGTAATAGATACAGAGGACAAACATGGTTCATAGTAAGAATGGCTGGTGGCAGAGAACTGAAAAGTGATATAGAAAAAATATTCAAAGATATAACAAAAGAGAATATTTATGAAATAAACAAAAAACTAAATCTATAGCTAGGAAAATTACTCTGTTTGCCAGGAAATTTTCATATAGAACAACTAACTCTAAACCATATCTTGATTAAATCATTGCATCTCAAGGATAAAGAAAGGGTTTTGTGAACATCCAGGTAGAGAACAAGTCCCCTACAAGGAGGAAATATGACCTGATATTTCTGACAGCAAATGTAATGTCAAAAGACACAGGAGAAAAGCCTACTAGGTTCTGAGGGAAGGAAAGTAGGGCACAGATGTTTTATGCCAAGTTGTTATTGAAGTCTAAAGGAAGCAGTCTGTCTCAAATATGAAGAATATGCAGGCCTGTAAATCCTATGATTAGCATTAAATTCATATAAAGAGGACTAATACTAAAGAATTGTGGAAATTATGCTTACAAAGGCAAAAATAAGTATTTTAAGCTTTTACAAAACAAAATACAATTGTATAACTATCACAATCTTGGGAAGGGAGGTTGAAGTTAGCATTTCCCTTTGTTTCATGAGAATTCCTTTGTCTTCTACTAAAATCATGAAAAATACTTTATTATTGCAATCTAATTTGAATAACCATTTAAATCGGCACACCCTTTTCAACATTTATTTGATATTTCAATAAATGAATATATGAGTCTAGGGTTGTCGGGAATGAGGGCCACCTTCATGTTAACAGTAGTTATTTCTGGGTGTTGTTGAGTGTTAAATGATTTCATATTTTAATCTTTGCATTCTTCTTCATCACTTAAGTGTTTTACAGTGAGTGTGTGCCTTTAAAGAATAAAACAATAAAGTTAGTCTTATTTAAGAGAAAGAAACATGCCCATAAAAATCCAATCTTGAGAAAGAGCTTTTTTTTGGCTCTTAGGAAAGGGATGCTAGCTTGCCAATCAAAAACCAAACTCCAGCCAGTGCAGTGGCTCACACTTGTAATCCTAGCACTCTGGGAGGCAGAAGCAGGATGATCACTTGAGCTCAGAAGTTAGAAATCAGCCTGAGCAAGAGTGAGACCCTATCTCTAATAAAAATAGAAAAAATTAGCTGGGCGTCATGGTGCCTGCCTGTAGTCCCAGCTACTTCAGAGGCTGAGGCAGGAGGATCGCTTGAGCCCAGGAGTTTGAGGTTGCTGTGAACTATGATGATGCCACTGCACTATATACCCAAGTGACAGAGTGAGACTCTGTCTTGAAAAAAAAAAAAAAGAAAAGAAAAAGAAAAAAAACCCCTAGCTCTCCCATGGGCTAATTTAAGTGACTCATCACCATGTGAGTTTTCCTACTCATAAAAGAGTAAACAGAGAGTATGCTATCACTTGTCTAACTAACTGAATACCTCTTTCAGAGGCTCAAGAGGTTGGGAGTGAGAAGTGATTAATGAGGGAAAGAAGAACTTACACAGATTTTGGGAAGTGCAAGGACATTTGGGAAGGAAGGTAGAATTTTCATACTGTTGTAGCTATGTTTTGATTTTTTCCTGGAGTGACAAATCCTCATAGCAGGGTCATTCCCAAAGTAAGAATTCCTTCTGGGAGTTTAGACCAACCCTTCCCTTCCCTTGGATCCTCAGCTGGAATTGGCTTGGTTGAGTCCCTCATGTCACTTTTCTGCCAGAAAGCAGTGACCCTTCAGGCATCAGAAGCGTTGCACAGCCCTGTCTCTGATTCTGGCTGCGTGAGGCTTAGATGACAAGAGCATTTACATAGGAGAAAATGCTAATGTGACCATTTAAGACTAAATCCTATTCATAGATAATATAATGATAACATTCTACGTGGTAGGATGTATATTCTTTGCATTTTTCTTTGTTTTGCAAAATTTGCAAAATGAACAAATATTATTTATATGTCTGGGAAAAAATATATATATATAATTTAAAACTAAATCAGAGATCCTGCAAGAGATTTTAAACAATCTTTATATTCCCATGACCAGGTCCTCCCACCCCACAACAACAAAACAACGATGGAATTAATTTCTCCTTTAAAAGTTGTTCCTCTATAGGAGGCCAAGGAGTTAAAAAGGAAATTTAGAACAAATAAAAGGAAATAACTTCTTCTTGTGTTTTGTGGTCAGCAAGAGGAATTTGCTGTCACAGAAGGTCAAATGGTCAAATGCAGTCCTTGGGTGGCTGGAAGGCCAGGGAAATGAGGGCGTTTTCAGGTGGCGATTGCTGGAGGAAGGGAGCGTCGCCTTGGGTGGCAGGAAGGAGCTGCCCTGATTGTCAGGGGCTAGAGGGAACAAAATGTCCAGTGTTAGAGTGAAGAAGAGTTTCAGCTTGAGCTGGTAACAGGAACACACTCTCGACCTTGGTTTGAATATTCAAAACAAAATCTTACCGATAAATTGCTCATTCCAACTGAAGCTACTTTCATTTTAATGCCACATTTGACCTTTGGTCCACCTGATGGACTCACACTCATCCCTGGCCATGTGGTGGTCATGGTTATTCATGTATGCACTTGGGCATTGATTGAGTTGCCAGGCACTGTGTCGGGCACTGGCAACACAAAAGCAAGTCAACAGGGAAGAGTCTACCAAGGAAAACAGATACGTAAAATCATATTCGTAAGTGCTAGGGGCACATAGATGCAATTCATTTTGCTGAGTGGGAATCAGGAAATGTATTTTCCCAAACTTTCTTCAATTAAGAATCATCTTTGAACTCTTGCTGGAAGAACACATTCCTTAGCTCCAACTCAGATTTACTGAAGAAGTTCCCAGGGAGAGCCCAGAAATCTGTAAACTTAACAAATGTGTTGGAGAATTTTGACCCTGAGGGCCATTTGGGAATCCTGAGTGGTAGAAGTTTGTCACTTGAAATGGGGGATAGGGTGTACCCAGGATAAAGAAGCTTCTCAAACTTCTGTGTGTATTTGAATCACCCCGGGGTGTGTTAGAATGCAGATTTAATTCAGTGGGTCTGGGCTGGGTGCAGGATTCCATTTCTAACCAGCTCTCAGTAATGCCAGTAATGCTAGCCAGGTGACCACACTGAGTATTGGGCTTATACCTCTACAAGAGGACTTCTCATGGTCTTTATCGTAAAGTACGAACACTTAACTGGTGTACACAGCTGATGCAAACGCTCTCCCCTCTCCTGTCTAATCTTTTGCTACTTTCACCCTGCTTTATGTGCCGACAAACTCAATTGTGTTTTGTCTATGGACATTGGCATGTGTCTTCTTCTACCCACCGTCTTTCTCTTTGCTCAGCAAACTTCTTGTTCTAGATTTAGATTCCTATGCATTCTTTAGGCCTCTGCATAATGAAGACTTCCTCCAGGATACATTTCCTGACTCCCAGATCTGGGGGAGGCACCTCTCCTGAGTGTGACAGCACCTTTAACTCTCCCCAACATACCAAACTGTAGCTACATGTTTGCTTATCTGACTGTCTCCCACCCAGGATCTGGGTCTCTGCTCCCAAAACACACGCACGCTTGCCTGGGAGGAGCTGCTTCATAAATGGTTGTTCCTGAATTAAATTGGATTAAATTGCAGGTTCGTGTCAAACAGCTTGGAAAGCATTTGCAAAGGCTCAGAGACAAGGAATTTGTGCAAGGTGTTTTGGGGACGCAGATAATAGTGCAGTGTGAGCAGAGCCCATAAATCACAGGGAAAAGTAACTAAAACACACAGCAGAGTGTGAGGCCCTTGTGTGACTTCACCCTGCAAGCAGCAGCTGGTATGGGAACTGTGGATCTCAGGTTTAACCTTTTCTGAGTCACAGAATGTTTAAGAATCTGATGAGAGCGACAGGCTCCACCCACTGAAAAATGACCATACAATCAAAAAGATATATAAACAAAATCTTGCAAATGATTTCAGAGTTTAGAGACTCCCTGAAGCCTATGGACCCCATGTTAAGAACTTTGACATCAAAGGAGATCTTGTAGAGATAATAGTATAAGTGTGTGCAGTAGAAAGTGGATTAAATCAAGTCCTCAGGCTGTTTTTTAAATAAAGTTGTTGGAACACAACCACGGCTGTTCATTTATGTATTATCTGTGGTTGCATTTGAGCTCCAAAAACAGAGCTGAGTAGTTGTGGCAGAGACTTTACGGCCTGCAAAGCCTAAAATGTTTCCCAACTCGTCCTATACAGAAAAAGCTCCACGACTCCTGGATTAATGTGCAGAAGTGTGACCAGAGAGGCAGCTCCAGGCATGTGCAGGTCCAGGGGTTTTCCACACATATATTCTGCTGTTGACCTCTTGAAAGGAAGAAAGAAAGAAAGAAAGAAAGAAAGAAAGAAAGAAAGAAAGACAGACAGACAGACTATACAGTTTAAACTGCTTTTCCTTTTCCAGGTTAAAACAAATAAATTAACCATAAACAAACAAAACCCATAAAAGCCTAGTGCCAAGTAGTGGCATGATCATTTTAAATTTTAAACATCAGAAATTTAAAATTATCTAAGTATTTTAAATGGATTGCTTCAAGTTGGATTGAAAGACTAAAGATCCAGGATCTGGCCTTTCTCCACTATTTCTGGCAAAGAGGTGGGTAGCAGTGAAGGAAAGTGTGGGTTGTATCAGACGCAGCGGGGTAAGCTGCCCATGTGACGTTAGGTAAATTACTTAGCGACTTGGTGCCTCAGTTTCCACTTTTGCAGCATAGAATAACAGAGGTTCATTTTCCTAGGGTTGTTGTGAATATTAAATGATAATGCAGATAGTTCTCAAATGTTAGTTACTAACAATGCTGGATTTATTCTTAGCATGGATTTTTATGCAGCCCAGGTCTCCATAAAAAAGATTCCGATTATAACGTTCATTCAGGGGTGTTTAGTAAATCCGGCCCACGGCACAGGGCCTGGCATATATGTGGTTCTGTATAAAAGCTTTTCTAATGACTGCATCAATGATGAGTGGTGAGAGCCTTTTCCGAACTTCCAAAGACGAACATCTTTTAATGAATTATATGAAAATAGGATTTGTGCATGAATGCATGAAATTTGGGGGTGATCAAAACAGAAGCAATTCTGAATGAGATTATATTGAGGTGAGGAACAAACTATGCAAACGAAAATTAGCTTCCAAGTCTTAAATAAAAAGGGAAAAAGAACTCACTGCCAAGGCGAGGCGGGCGGGTGGACGAGGAAATGCAGCGCTTCCATTTACCTGACATCTGCCCTTTCCATCTTCCTCCTCGTCTCCTCAGCCATAATTCATTTCATTCCCATCAGGAATGTTTAAAGAACCCTTTGTAACGACTCCACAGTTGTAGATCCGGACACAAGTCCTCTTAAATCCTTCATAGTACCCTTTTGTTCTCTGCCCGCTCATAATCTCTCAGAAATGGATGTTGAAACAATTTATGGGATGTGCTTGCATTTCCTTTTTCTTGTTCGTCTTAGACCCGTTATCCAAGGTTCCCAAGCACTTAACATATTAACTCTTCTTAGAGCATTTTTTTAAATGGCACTAAAATATTGAGAGAATTAATGGGATTATTTAAGTACAGGGCATAGGGGAAAGAGAAAGAAAGTATGAGAAGACAATCGGTCTATTTTCTAAAAGATTCCCTCCCTCCCTCTCATGGATACATTGCATACAGTTGGGGGGTAGGAGAAGCCTTCAAACTTAAAAGTTACCAGGAAATACAGAATCACAATGGCAAGCAAGGCGCTTAATTGCAAAATGCAGACTGAGATAATGAAAGAAAGGAAAAAGTCCTTCAGGAACCCAACGGACTGAGTTTCAACAAACCTGGGAGTCCGATGTCTCTGAGACTTTCACTGCCAGCCAGAGCGGTTTTCCTGGGAAACTTTCTGGGTCATTCTTGTCTGTGCACAGAGAGGGTGGCGGGGAGCCCGGCTCATTTCCCAGCACGAGGAAAGAGTGGTCTTATCCACCACCTTCTTTCCAGCACAGATCTGAGGCCACCTGTCACCCTCTGCCTTTACCACCAGAAAGAAAAAAGAAAGAAGAGAAAACCAACATTTTGCCCCTCTGTAAGCAAGTGTGATTTTTTTTTCACCTTCAAAAAGCAGATTTGTGAGGCTTAATTTGTTCATCTCTATAAAGCACTTTGATTTTTTGAGAAGGAAAATGATCCGTGTGTGGGCTTAATCTAGCCTAAAATGGAATTATTTAAAATGTCATAGTGGTTCAGGATTAATACTTTTCGTTTCTCTTTGGAGATGTGGCTTTCTAGAAAGTACGAGTTACCACCAACTGCAGAGAGGGGCTTCCTCTGGTGCGAGTTCAACTTTCTCCTCAGATTTATTTTAAAGTAAACACTTTAGGAAACAGAGGATCAGTAAAAAGTCTAGCCCAGAGTACAGAGTGGTGGATAAGAGTGTATTCCTTCCGTGAAAATTTATTTTTTGGAAGTTATTGTCATCATTTGAAAACCTGCGAAGCTAATATGATTTAAAAAAAAAAAACGTGGCAATGAAATTCATATTCTGCCTCAAGAAAAACACTTGAGAAATTGTATGGAGCCTGTGGTCTGAGTCTTTTAGATATTACAGAGAGGAAAAAATAAAAAAAAAGGGTATGTGTGTATGTGTGGGGGGGGGAGTATGCCATAGAATTACCAAACTTTTATCTTTATTTTGCCAAGAAAAAAGGTTTATATTAATGAATTTTCAGAAAAGATCTTATTTACTTATTATCTCGTTTCTTCCTTATAGGAAAAAAAATGGAAACACATGATCTTTCTTTCCATTCACTCTTCCTTTTTTCATCTCTCCCCTTAATCTCATCGCCGCCACAGCCTACACGGGCTCATTTTCAGTGCGGATGAAAGGCAGGATTTTATGGCTAGATGTGACCACAATGACTCTGTCGGTGGGAGGGAAAACCAGGCCTCCTGGAATGAATTTTGCTTGTCAGCTCCCGAATAGGCTGGTGTTCTGCTGAGCTTTGTGACTAATTTGGGGTGTGGTGCTGAAATACAGGCAGGACAGGCAGAAATGACCCCTGATACCTGGTGCTGACCACTTGTGGAACTGCCCAGGACGTGAAGATGCAACAAGGCAATGCAATCAACAGTGCACTGAAATGAGAAAACGAAAGAAAAGGGAAATAGATTTTCTTCCCTGGACAGGATATAATGCCTTTGCTTTGGTGAAACACTCATGTTTCTCGGTATGGGACATTAAAACATCTGTTCAGATCGTTGGATGTATACAGGAGGCACCTGTGTGGCGGTGGCCTCCTGCCTGTATGAAGTGATTTCATTCTCAGTTGTGGTACTTCACAAATGTCCCTCTGTCGGTCTTTTGCCTGGCTGCAGTGCTTGTGGCCTTCGTAGCACAGGTTACCCACAGAAGCTCTGCTAGTCGCTTAAGCAGAGGATCACCAATTTGTTCCGATTGATGAATGAGTTTTTCCTGGAGAGCTGGCAACTTTTGTTTGGCGTATAACCATTTTTTCTGTCGTTTTTATTTTCGGGACTTTTTCTTACGCGCTTGCTCATTTCCTGCAGCCGGGCATGAGCTGTCCATTATTTCAATGAGGCAATCTGCTCCTCTTCCTCTTCATGCAGGAGAACAGGAGAGAGGGGAAATGCCCAGTCTTCTCTCCCAACAGAATTCCATTCTTTCCCAAGAGAATTCCATTCTTCTTTCACTTTTCAGCTACTTTCCCCCTCATTCTTCCGTCTCTGGTCTGGGAGCAGACTCAGACGTCTGAATGGATGGCAATTTCATCCACCCGTCAATTCCTTCAATAAGCACCTGACGGCTCTCTCATAACTTGTCAGATCTGTTCTGAAAGCCCGAGTTTATTCCAGAAGGTAGTCAGCTTGTGAAATACAGATTGAAGGAAAACGGGAGAGGGAGGTGGATGTGAACAAGGAGGAGCAAAGGAAGACAGAAAACAGGAGGAGGAACTACAAGATGGAAGGGAAAATGGAGAAAATGGGAAAGAAAGGGAAAAGGTTTACTTTGATTTTCAAGAAGGGAACAAAATGAAGATTGATTCGGAATACACTGTATGCAAATGTTTTTGGCAGTACCCTAGGGACCATACAGATCAATTAGTTTTGGTCTCTATCCTTCAAGAATTTAGAATAAAGAATAGAAATCAGATGAAAAAATATAGGAAGACACATGTGTCTCTGGCTACCCTTGTTTCCTGAGATACAAAGAGCTTTTAGAAGTGGTCAGCATTTTACTTCTCTATTAACGTGCTTCAAGTGAGTTTTAAAAATCGAATATGTTTAAAACTTTTGCTTTGTTCCTTGTAAATCCCTTTTCTGTCTTGCAGCTCAGGCTGGGGGGCTTGGTGAAGATCCCCCAGTTAAGGAGGTGCCCAAGGCTTGGGAGACAATCACTGGGCACTGTTTCTTCCTCTCCAGCCGGCAGGCAGAACATGTACTGACAGATAGGGGGAGGGAGAAAGGACACATTTTCTCCTCCCTTCCAAAGCTGTTAATGTTCTGTTCTCCAATAAACCGTTGTAAAAATTGATCTCTGTGTGGCGAATCAGATACTCAATTACATCTTGCTGAGCAAGACACTTAGCAGAATTCCTTCTCCAGTGACCTCTTCTCTCCTCTTAATGGGCAGTCAACCCTGAGCCACAAGGGCTTGTTGTTGGCCCAGGTCATGGGCTTCCGGCCTCCAGCGACAGACACAGTACTTTGGGCAGGAAAGAGAGGCACGTTCCTCCATAAAAGGCCTCAGTGTGCTCTGT
Source organism: Avahi laniger (assembly GCA_963575035.1). NCBI lineage: Eukaryota > Metazoa > Chordata > Mammalia > Primates > Indriidae > Avahi > Avahi laniger. Next base: position 10,099 of record CAUYSK010034781.1, read on the forward strand.
TGTGTGGCAGGCAACCGCACGCAGGTCCTTGAAGTACTAAAGAAAGTCACAGAAAGGAAGTTTGCCTGAGGGATGCTTCTGATATTTTTGGCAGCGATTTTCTCACTACCTGTACTGTGTGTTTGTGTCTATTACGATGTTTACTGCAGATTGAAAAAGAATAGCTACTAAATTGGGATATGATGATTTTCTCAGCTGGAGAGAGCGCTGGATCTTTCAGGGAAACAACATTTGGGATTTGAGATGTTGTGTTCTCTTTGTGGTTACATTTTTGATGTTAGGATAAGGAAGGAGGAAAAAAAAACCACTTCCAGAAGGCAGAAACAGCTTAGCTGTGTCCAGTTTGCGCAAGAAAAATGGACGTATTTGAAGTGATTTTTACAGATGTTTTGTCTAAGTGAATGAAGGGCTCTAGGCTTTGTCCACATTCACCATCAAATGTTTTCATATTTTTAGTTTGGTTGGTGAGTTTTTTCTCAAAATTCTGCTTCATTTCAGCAAGTGTTTCGTGGTTCTGGGTAACATCATTACTCTTAAATTGTTGGATTTTCATCACTTTTTAAGACCAATGACTTTTTTGTTGTCACTAGAAAGGAGCTTGAGGGCTCTGTAACATTTCTCCTCTCTGCCTTCCAGGGATCGTGGCACCACAGATGTGATTGTTCCTAGACTTGTTAAGAGCCCTGAGCAGTACAACAGGACACAGCCTAGGCCTGGGCGGGAAGGAAATGATGAATGCTGTCCTCAGAGGGAAGCAATCGGGGGTCTGGGTGGAGGGACCTCAGGCAAACTCCACTCCCTGGAAGGATAATTAATGTGGAGAAAGACAAGCAGAGACTGTTCTGGTAGAAAGTCCCTGTCATTACCCCATTAGGAATGTGCTCAGAACATCTTTTCCCCTTTGTTAAAGGAGCTGTGGGACGGCTGATTGATCAGTGTTTGGCCTCTTATCCTAAGGAGAATTTCAGCAAGGCCCAAATCCCCTTTCCTCATATTTTGCGTATCAAAAGAGCAATATCCAAAAAGCAGCGATTCATTTGTTCGTTCGTTTGAAGTGGTCACGTTTCAGGTTTCTCTTTCTCTCCCCATGCCCCATGCCCCCCCCATATATAATGTATGTACTATATTCAATGCGTTATTTATGCATCATACTTATTGCAAATAATAACACAGAATGCATAGAAAGGTTGTTTAAAGATCTTAAGCATGTGTATGTACTGTCAGCCAGATGAGATCTGGGGATGAAACGAATTTTCTAAAACAAGACACCAATGGTAACAAAAGGTATTTTATTAACTTACGCTCTTGAGAGCTCACTGGAGAGCCGCTTCCCCACTAACCCTAGGTGATACTTTTTAAAAAATTTCTACTCTATGAGAGAGTTGAGGGGGTGGGAATAAGGATAAATTTTACTATTTAAACTCTATTTTTCTCTATTTGTATCAGAAGGAAAAAAAATGACTCTTGTGACAATTGATCCTTAGGACCAAGGTGACGGCTGTTCGCCTGCCTGCTGGGCTCCCCCCATCTGTCTGCGGCGCGGCAGGGGCTCCTCCTGCGCCTCTGCCCAGGGAGCTCTGCAAACAGAGCCGGAGTCTTTTCTGCCTCAACGCCTGCCCTCCGGTGCTGAGAAGCTGCTTTACCAGTTGCTCATTCTTGACTTATTTCATTCTTCCTGCTTATTCCCTTCCCAGTTTCACCATTTTGCCTGTTTTCTGATGTGCCAGCTCACAGACACCTGAGAAAAAGAAAAGGTTATTATTTGTTTACATTGATAAATGAGTAAAAACTCTTTTCTGTCGGAAATCAATAGACTGCCTCAAACTTAGAAAACCCTTAATTATCTAGGGTTAATACTGTCCACGAAGAGAGATGTTACCAAAATACATATAATTTTAAAACCCTCAGTGAACCAATGGTGCAATGTGTTTCTCCAGCACACTTTAATTTTATTTTTTTATATTAGGGCCCCTTCCTTTTCCTGCCCAATATTCGATTATATTAAGAACCACAAAAATGTATCTAAGCTAGTCTGGCAGACAAAAGGATTTAAACAGAGAATCAAAAGTAAGGATCACTCAGGCCTGTAATCCTAGCTCTCTGGGAGGCCGAGGCGGGCGGATTGTTTGAGCTCAGGAGTTAGAAACCAGCCTGAGCAAGAGCGAGACCCCTTCTCTACTAAAAATAGAAAGAAATTAATTGGACAACTAAAAATATATAGAAAAAATTAGCTGGGCATGGTGGCGCATGCCTGTGGTCCCAGCTACTCAGGAGGCTGAGGCAGGAGGATCACTTGAGCCCAGGAGTTTGAGGTTGCTGTGAGCTAGGCTAACGCCATGGCATTCACTCTAGGGCAACAAAGCGAGACTCTGTCTCAAAAAAAAAAAAAGTAAGGATCATTTACAAATTTAAAAATTGAAAGTTTAAAAAAATCAAAATTAAAGATAAAAAGATACAGATTTCTTTGTTTTAGCAACCCACTGCCCTTATACTGATTGTCATATTTATTGAAACCATCAAGAAAAGCAAAAGACAAGTTCATAGAGATAAACAGTAGAATGGTGGTTGTTTGGGAAAAGCCCCCAGTGGTAGGGGGGTGAGGAGTTAGTGTTTAACGGGGACAGAGTTTCAGTTTGAAAAGAGGAAACAAGTCTGGAGATGGGTGGTGGCGATGGTTGCACAATGAGGTGAATGTACTTAATGCTACAGAACTGTACAATTAAAAGTGGCTAAAATTGTAAATATTATGTATGCATATTGTACCACAATAAACATAGGCAAAAAAAAAAGAGAAAGAAAAAAGGGAAAAAGAGTAATGTTGGAATTGGCTACAAAAAGCTGCCAGTTGAATTAACTGGAAAGTTTGTTGTTTAACTTACTAGAAAACAAGCAATAGTCCTCTTGAAAGAACTGTCCAGGCCTATTTCTGCCGAAACAAATGATGAAAAAAGTCTCAACAGCTTAGCATTTGTAGGGCATACAATTGGGAGTGAAACACATGTGAAAAATATCATGATAGAAGGCCTTTATTTAAAGTGTGGTTGAAGGCCGCTGACTCATTGGATAACTGAAGTATTTGTGGCTTGAGTAATGGCTGAGCCAAGAATCCCGGAGTCAGTGAGACTCTTTCTTCCTTGAAAAAAGAAAAAAAGGAAGGATGAAGTAAATTCTATTCCATTCTGTTTGGGATGTTTTGTTCAACAATGATTTTGGCCAACCCCAAATTCCTCAAGTAAGGGAGGAATGTTCAGTGTTTTCGTAACCTTGACTGACTGTGCTATTATTCCAAGCAAGAAGGAGCACCCCGATGGGGACAAGAAGCGAGAAGGGAACAGCTAAGTCAGGAATCCATTTCTGTACCCAGTCAGACAATGAATGTCCTATGGGTGGGGTCAACGCCACATCTGATCTCAGTCCGAGAAAAGACAGTCTTTAACCAGCTGGGCAACATATCTGGACTGAAGTGTGAAGCAACTTGATTGGCTAGATGTCTGAAGAAAATCTTAAATTATTTGGATATGATATACCGATTTACCTTCCTAAGGATGGCTTTTTTCTGAGTGTTTTCAGGGAAAAAGGCATAATTTATGAACCAAGTGCTTGGAACTGAACATAATTTATGACCAAGTGCTTAGAGTTGCTGTTTTCTGTGAAGTCCAGAGCTGCTCTGTGAGCAGGGGTTTAGTTCTCTCAGTCCTGCCGCTGAGCATGGCTAAACAAAGATGTTCTGGAGCCAGACATTGGGCATGAATCCCAGGTCTGCCTCTGTAAGATGAGACCCTGGACATTTACCCACATCTGTGTGCCTCAGTTTCTCATCTTTAACTAGGGAATGGTCATAATAGGTCTCACATCATAGGGTTATAGTGAAAGTATTACTTAAAATGTGAAATATTCAGAATAGTGCTTGGTACGTAGGAAGCGGGCTATTAAAATTAGCTATGGTGACTATTGTTCCCTCTTTGGAGGAAGACATGTCTAAAACAGTGAGGGTGAAAACTTACAGCACAGTCTGTAACTTGTGAATCAGAGAACATTTAGCATTTGCATTGAGGAGTTCAAAATTCCTGGTTGCTATAAGCATGTAGAGTTGAAAATAAAATATTGGTTTTAATGAAGTATTCATTCCTACATTCATTTGTTTATTGATTCACCATGCTGTCAGGCATGGGAGACACCTAGTCAGTTATGGCATGATCGTTGACCTTATGGTTCTCAGTCTAGTGGTAGAAACACTCACATAAAGAGATTATTATACAACATGCAGGTGCAAAGATGGAGATATGTACAAGGTATTACTGAGACACGATGGAGAGGGACCTCAGCTTGGAGTGGGAGAAAGGAGGGGAAGGATAGTCAGAATTCCTGGAGGAAGTAATCCCAGAAAATATCTGCTTTGTCAAATAAAAATTAATTTAAAAAAATCTGTAAATGTTTCAGTCTGTCTCTAAAAGATAAGGATTTTCTCTCTTTTAGCATAACCAAATACTATTATTACTCCTAAAACAAATAACTATGGTTGCTTAACTATAATAAAATATCCAGGCAGTTTTCAATTGTCTTATATATATCATATTATCTTTTAGTTGGTTTGTTTGAATCAGGATGCATATAAGGGCACACCTTGTGATGGATATATGTCTCTTAATCTATACAGAGTTCCCCTTCATCTTTTTTTTAATTCCTTGTAATTTATTTGCTGAGGAAACTGGTTTGTTTATCTTGTAAATTTTCCATAGTGGGTCTTGCTGATTGCGTCTCCATGGTGTCGTATAATATATAGGAATATATTTCATATATTTCCTATAAATATCTAATAAGATCTAAAATCTTGTTCAGACTGAGGTTCAATTTTCTGGGGAGGTTGGGAAGGATGGGACAAGACTACTGCATAGATGATGTGGGGCGTTGCCATATGTCTGGTGGCTTCTCCTTTTGGGATGGTCTCAGCCCTTGGTGCTCAATGGGCCATTTGTTTATTGGGGTTGTAAAGTGGTCCTACTCAAATTCTCTCATTTTTTCTTTAGCTAGAATCCTACAAAGAGAAACCTCCCTTCCTTTACTCTTTATTTACTCAATGTTATAGCACTTCCAGGAAAGGCATGACAGTCCCTGATTGAAAATCCATATTGACAGTGGCCCTGTAGCACCCCAAGACTCATGACCTTTAAAGTCAAAATTCTATCCAGCACACAATTTTACTAAATCAGGAAGGTGAACTGATGCATTTTTATAAATATTTGTCATGGGAAGAAGACTGTTTTGCTGTAACACAGTTTTGTTTTGTTTTGTTTTTTTAATTAAAGGCAAGATCTGTGTGCTGTAACATAGCTTTAAAAACACTCAAGCATTCCCCCAAGCTTTTAGTAAAAATAGGTTTTTTTTTTTTTACAGCAATTACAAAAGATAATCTTGCTAAACTGAAATCCTAGACTACAACTGATATCATTTTAGTTTTCGTGACCTACTTCCTGCATGGCATGATTTACAGCTGAGGTTTATTGCTATAGCAAAATAACGTTTTGGTCGTTCACTTAGGAAAAAAATCTGTTTTATTCTCTAGCATAGAGTGCAAACTTTTAACAGTCAAAATTGGCTCACGGTTAAGTCACCATTAAAACAATTTTGTACCTCCAGTCTAGAATACATGTACATCTTAGACCTGATGTATACAGGGTTGGTGTTTCTTAAAAGGCAAAGGAGAATATATTCCCACCACTGTATATAGGATGTGTGAACTGCACCCCCCACCCACAAAAACTAATTTAAAATGGAACATTTAAGAAACATTGAGTTTTAGGTATTTTGTAAAAATCCCTTTTAATTCTAGTTTCAAGTAATATCAGCTGTTTGCATTTGGTTGGTGACACAAAACATTAATTAATAGTACTAGAAATAAGAGTCACCTCTGAGCTGTGGGGTAGACTCCTGGGTGACCTCAAGTCCCCGGTTCCCTCCAATGGGACACGGGTTACCCTAGATCTTGACCAGCTCTCCTCTTGCCCTCTTCCTCCACATCACTTAAATCCTTTGTCTCCAACTACATTAGATCTATTCAGTGTTTCCCTTTTTAATGCTTCCACAATTTCTTAATATCTACAAAGAGTGGATTGATTCTCACCCCCCGAATATGCGAGCAGGAAGCAGCGGGGTGTGCATATTGCACTGGCCCCAACTCGAGGAACAAGCCAACAAGGGGAATATTGTCTTTCTTTTCATTCTTTATTTTATTTTCTTTAGAGCATTTTTCTTTCTTATCCAGATTAGTCTGACCTCAGCACAAGACAACTATATATTACTTTTAACGGCAAACTTGAATGTCGGCTGGGTTGCACTGGTGGTTTTCCATGAATGTAATATGATAATCCCAACAGAGCCTCTCCCGCTGCCTATTGCTCTTACCCTGATAGAAATACTTTGTTGGCGCTATTACGATGTCTTTTATTTTTAGCCCAGCTGAAAATGGAAGCATTACAGAGCTTAGAAATATTAATGAGAAAATTCTCTGCTTTACACGGCAGAGTGTCCCCTCACCATGGAATGGAATAAAAGTATTTTGTTTTAGTTTAACTTCGACAGAGACATCTTAACTAGGGCTTTCAAGCTAGGGTTTTCAGAATGAATCATATGACACACACATACACAAAATGGCCATGCCCCGCCATGTAAAATTAACCTGCAAACAGTTTCAAAAGGAGTTGCTAAATAATGTAGGTACTCTGATGATTTAAAGCGCAGCTGTGCTCTTTTCTACTTTAGAACTCCTGAGGGTTAGAGCCCGCTCTAATCCTTGCTTTGTCAGTTTCTTTCCAATCATAGACCCTTCTAAATGTTTTCCTTCAGGACCAATTGGTTGTCGTGAATCTGTCCTACACTATTAACAGGCTGTCCATAAGCCTCTAAAAACTTTCTAGTGTTTGTATATTAGCAGATAGAAATGGACGGGCCATCTTACTACTGTTCCAACTCAATAAACTATACCAGAACCAAATGGGCGTTGAAAGCAGATGGGTCTCTTTTTTCCAAAGGAAGTGACTTCCAGGCACAGTCCTGTCAGGGTGATTTGTGAGATGGCACTGTAATTACAAATGAGGATCACCTGGCAAATGAGTTTTTCTTGTGTATTTCATGAAAACAAAAGAAACAAAAGTCTCTCCTGGTGGTGGCCGTCCTGTGGAGACACGATGGGACCTCACCCAAAATTTGGCTTGGCTGTGAATATTGATGGCACCGCACCAGCACCAGGAGGGTAGGAAAAGCTTTATCACTGCACAGTGGGGCTTTCAGGGTAGGGCAAGGCAGACCCCCAAGCAGATCTGAATGGCTTGAGAGAGCAGGGAAAGGAGACCAGCTTGGCCTGTTTCATAATTAGGAGGTGGGCGGGGTAAGGATTTCCACCAACATCCCAGAGTATGCATGGTTTGAAATTCTGCTGGTGTCAGAGGGAGCGCCTGGCTTTCTCATCAGCTCCCCCAGGTATGGGGAAGAAAGGGAAGAGGAGCACTGGCACTCGAAAGCTGTCAGCAGGTCAACGCCAAAATGGGCTCAGACTCCTTTTAGACCTCATTTTCAAATTAAAGACCTAAGACATCCTGAAAGGTGGTAAATACTTTTAGACTAATACCAAATGCTGCTTGAGAATTGGGGCTTTTGCAGTATTCTTTGGATAGCTTTTAATATTCTGTTATATATTTCCTTTGGGGGCAAAAAAGAAATGTATGCAGTCATTTTCTGAAAAAAGATTCTGGTAAAAATGCCATACAATGTCTAGATTATTACTAATGATCCTTAAAAATTGTCACATTCAAGACAACTTGCACATTTCTGGAAGTGCTGGGATTTCCTTTGATTCTGCACTTTGCACATACTGTTCCTTTTGCTGGTAAGTCCTTCTCCCTTTCTCCCTGCTAACTTTTTCATGTCCTCCAGACTCAAATGCAAGCATTATTTATCTTGGAAGCTTTCCTTGATCTTTTCTTCTTTCCTATTCCCCACTCATTCCTGGGCAAAGGGAATTTCTGTTCTCTTTTCCTTTGTTTATATAGCAATGAATGCATATGTTATTATCATACCTAATACACATACACACACACTCACACACGCTAATATAACCATCGATTTCCATGTCTATGTCTTCCATGAGACCGTACATTAGGCCAGGGACTACAGTTCTTTTTTTTGTTGTTCTTGGGATCCTGATCAGATATGGCCTCAAGTAAGAATTAGAGACTGGTATATACCTTCTTCCTCCACTTACAAGACTTCTGATATGCTTTGTTGGGGCATGCAGAGTAAATCCATCTTGGTTCAGAAAATTATTTAAACCCTACCACCCCTACTCTACTACATAAACACAGTCCCATGCGTCTAGACCTTAGATCCATTTGGAGTAATGCTGATTCCACGTTAGGCAACAGTTGCCTTACGCCACACTGAATGCTGGAGAGAGTGAGCTGTAGACATGGACCTCCAGGTCTGTTTCCAGAAAGAGAGCTGGCCTGGGACTCTGAGCCAGTGTCCCTCCCACCTGGGAACAGGAGGAGTGACTGCTCTTCACTTGTGGTCATCTGCATAAAGAACTCATCCTCCTGTAGTGTAGAAAGAGAGAGGTGGAGAAAGGGTGGAAGCTTTTGAGGTTGTGAGGTGGAAAGTATTTCCTAATACTGTTTTATCTTGGATATGTAATAGAACTTTCTTTGCTCTGTAGAGACCTGTGACTCAATGTGCTGAGTGTCTCATTCTTAAGCCCTTAGCATAGAGTAAAATAATCACTGGGGTGAACTGTAAGCTTGGCATTTATGACTAGAAGGATAGATGTAGATAATGAATTGAGGTAAAGGACTAGATTTCATAATGATAGAATATACTATATTCAGCACAAGAGAAGGGAGAAAGGAAGAAGATAAGGAATATTAGAATATAATATCTTGGTGATTGATGGATTCCAGTGATGGCCTCCTTTACCGGGTATCTGACATGGAATGGAGATGAAAGTTATTAGAGAAGAAACTGAGGAATTGTGAGACTTGTGTATTAAAAGTGTCATTAGCATGAGTATTATTAGGAGTATGAGAAGATGATGGCAGAGGATTGAATATATGTTGAGAATAAGTCATGTGCTAACATAATTTCATAATTTGAATGAAATTCAAATTTCAGAATGTTCTTGAAGCCTATAGATGATTAGACAGAAAAGACAGATTTTTACTTTTAAAATAAATATTCCTTTATTATGTTTAAAACTTTTTTTTTCCAATTAGCAGATGACTTTTTTCCCCTTGAAATGTTTGTTTTTAGGATCAGAAATTAAGCTCATACCATTAGGGACAGTAATGTATTTTGACTTAAAATAGGAGTAATGTTTTAGAAAGGTAATTCTAGCTGCTATAAAAAAAAATCAAAAATATGCAATGGCTCAACCACGATAGAAGTCTATATCTCACTCATGCAAAGTCTAAAGTGGACATTTCCGGTTGGCGAGTGGCTTACTTCCAAGAGTGACTTAGGGATCCAGGCTCTGTATATCCTGCAGCTTTGCCTTCTTCATCGTGTCTTCTAGGCCCCTGGGCTCAGCTGTATCAAGCTGGCAGACTAGGGGGAGGGGCGTCAGGAGGAAAAGGCACACGCTTCTTACCAATTTGGTGAAGAAGTGGCATCTTTCATCTCTGCCTACATTTCACTGGTGAGCTCCAGTCGCTGAGATTTGAGGGCGGCTGGGAATCTAGTCCCTGGTTGCCAACTACTTCTTAGCCACCAAGTTACACAACAAGAGGAAGCCCAGGTTTGGTTGGACAGTTAGCCATTTTCCCAAAAGTGGATATTTAGGAATTGTATATATGTACCCACTATTTCTCAAAATAAATTTCAATAATTGCAGTACTAAATATTATGTAAGACTTTAACCAAAGAGGAAGAAATATGAAAGATGATTGCTTTCAGAGGAGTGTTTTTTTCCCCCTAAACAAGTCATTGAGAAAAGATACATTAGGAAGAGAAAGGCTTCTAGAATGGTCCTGGAAGTTGTCGATCTGTGGCAAGTTTCTGGCTCTTCCTGTTCTTGTCCTGGGACCTGTCCGTCAGCTGGGCTCCAATTATGGAATCTTGTTTTCAGTGATGGAAAAATTGTAAAACTTTAATTTGGACAAATGGAGCTAATGGTGCATGTTACCTGACTCCTGAGAGCATTGCCACGATTATAAGAAGACATGATCCAAATGGCTAAGGATGAGCAAGTCCTCCCAGAGAGCTTATATTGCCTTACTAGTTACCACGGCTACCAAGAGGATAAGCTATGTGGGCTGCTGAATTCAGCCTTTTCTCAGACCAGAATTTTCTACTTTTAGTTCCATTTTTAAAGGTCCACCTGAGTAGACTTTCCTTATGTTTAATTGTGCTAATGGGCCTATGTTGTTTTTTAACTTTTGTGGCACTTCAAAAGTATGGTAATTTATCAATTAGACTGAATGAGAGTAAAAGGAAGAGTTTGAAGAGCCTGAAGGAAGCCTATGGTATCAATTTAGGATCCATTTATATCCCATCCTTCAGGACTAGGAGGCCAATTGGGTAAATGGAAGTGAGACTTATTAAATTAAGTTTAGCCTAAAGCTGTCTCCCTGTAAATTCAGGTTGGGTCTAAAGGTTTCTGTGCATGTAGTGAGCTGTAACCTAACTGCCTGTGTAAACGGGCTGTAACCTACTTTGTGGTACTCTGGTACCAATCACTGAGTTTCAGCCAATCACAGGCGCCAACTCTTCAGACCGTGCTCAAATAAGGCAAACACTGAGCTGTAACTAATCCAGTTGTTTCTGTATCTCACTTCCATTTTCTTTCTTTCTTTTTTCTTTTCTTTTGTTTCTTTTTCTTTTCTTTCTTTCTTTCTTTCTTTCTTTCTTTCTTTCTCTCTGTCCTTTCTTTTCTTTCTTTCTTTCTTTCTTTCTTTCTTTCTTTCTTTCTTTCTTTCTTTCTTTCTTTCTTTCTTTCTTTCTTTCTTTCTTTCTTTCTTTCTTTCTCTATTTCCTTTCTTTTCTTTCTTTCTTTCTTTCATCTTACTCCGTTGCCCAAGCTGGAGTGCAGTGGTATCATCATAGCTCACTGCAACCTTAAACTCCTGGGCTCAAGCAACCCTCCTGCCTCAGCTTCCCAAGTAGCTAGGACTACAGAAATCTGCCATGATGCCCAGCTAATTTTTCTATTTTTTATAGAGATGGGGTCTTGCTATGTTGCTCAGGCTGGTCTCAAACTCCTGGCCTTAAGCAACCCTCCCACCTCAGCCTCCCAAAGTGCTGGGATTACAGGTGTGAGCCACTATATCTGGTCTCCCACTTCCTTTTTCTGTGTCACTTTCCTTTATCCATAAATCCTCTCAGATAACACGGCAACGTGGAGTCTCTCTGAACCTATTTTGGTTCATGGGCTGCTTGATTCGCAAGTCATTCTTTGCTCAATTAAACTCTGTTAAACTTAATTTGTCTAAAGTTTTTTTTAACACATGAAAACATAAAATTATTTTCTTTCTCAACTTCCAATTATAGTCTCTCACCCTCTCCACTAAATCTGTGTTTTGCATTTGAGTATGCCTGGGTCCCTTTGTCCCAGCTTCTTTATTCATCCTCCTCTTCACTTCCCTGCCACATCAGTTTGTCTTTCTCAGCCCTTTGGTTCTGTGGCTTCCTCTTTCTTGTTCCTCAATCCCAAAGCATCCTGGTTTGTGTGGAATGACATGGCTACAGCTGAGTCACACTTTGGAGGAATAAAGTAATCAAAAATTCCCTTCTTATCCTTTTTTCCTTTAGGAGGTTGAGGATGTGAGAAAGAAAAGTGAAAAGGAAACGGACAGACATTATAGCCAAATGCTGGGGGACTGACTCTCGCGAGTACTGGATTGATGAGGACAAGCTCAAGGTGTTTATAGGACTTATCTTCTGGTGGGATTGAAACCACATGAAACCAGAAGCTATTGCTTTAATTGAACAAGAGGACTAAAGCAAGGAATTGCTCTTTTTAAAAAAAATTTTTATTTCTAATTATTATGGGTATATAATAGCCATATATATTTATATGGTACATGTGATGTTTTGATACAGGCATACAATGTGTATTAATCAAATCAGTGTAATTGGAGTATCCATCACCTCAAGTATTTATCATTCCTTGGTGTTAGGAACAGGGAATCCCCTTTGTTAATTTATGTAATTTCTTTTAAACATTTTTACTTAAATTATATACTTGAACATTCCTTTGTCAATCTTTTGATGTAGGATTTCTGTTTTTTGGACCCACTGATTGGAGTACAGTGTCGTCTTTCTTCAATCAATGATATTCTCTAATATACCATCTATGAACTTTAACTTCAGTTTCCATATAACAGAGAATTTAAAGACATCTGAGAAATAATCAAAGTGCATAATTCTTCTAGATTTTCATGACTCAGTTTCCCTTTTGTCATTTATGGCTGTTTCAGCAAAATTTACTTTGACAGCAGTTGTTGTTAGTTTTTATTCCATCCTTGAAAAGTATTTCACTGTTTTCACAGAAAAAACAATTATTCTTTTTGCACTGATATTTCATTCATTTTCATAATAGTTGGATTTAATTAAATCCTTAATTAAAATGACAAGTCCATTTCAGATAGAAATACTTAGGTACAAACATAACTGACTTTGATAAGCAAGCTGTGTGCTTATCAACGTTACCTGTGTCTGTCGTGTCCCAGAGGGAAGCCTACTAGTTTCAAGCTTTCTGCACGTTGTGATCTTGCTCAATTTGCCTTACAGATAGATTAAAGAGTGTCGGTTAAACCAAACGAGCCCACTGGGAGAGCTTCTACTTCTACTCTACTATATGGTTTACAAAGCTAATTGTGTTTCCAGATTTGAAATGCAGAGTCATTGGGCTATCATACAGCATAACGATCACTGCTTTATATGACCTGAGGTATTCTGGTAAAAATACCTTTAGGCTCCATATTTCTACCTCCATGATGTAAATAAAATGCATGAAATTCTACTACTGAGTAGTTGTGATTTTGGATTACGCATTGCCTTGTGCCGGCATTCTATTTAAGTTACGGTGGTCCTCCCCTTATCCTTGGGGGATATGTTCCAACACCCCCAGTGGATACCTGAAACTGTGGATAGTATCAAACCCTATACGTACTATGTTTTTTGCCTATACATACATACCTATGATAAAATTTAATTTATAAATTAGTCACAGTGAGATATTAACGATAGCTATTGATAAAATAGAACACTATGACAAAATACTGTAAGTAAAGTTATGTAAATGTGGTCTCTCTCGCTCTCAAAATATATTACTGTATTGTGATCACCCTTTTTTGTGTGACGATGTGAGATGCTACAATGCCCACATGATGAGATGAAGTGAGTTGAATGGTGCAGGCATCGTAACATAGCATTAGGCTATGACCGACTTTCTGGCTATGTGTCAGGAGTAGGATCATTGAGCCATGATGATGCTGGTTGACTGAAGGTAACAGAAACTGTGAAAATCAAAACTTTGGATAAAAGGCGACTACTGTAATGCATATTTTCACTTGTTAATACCTAGATTTATCATTAACATCTTCTTTGAATCTGTTTGTTGAATCAGTTTTACTGTCAGGATGAGCCTTGGGAAGAGTAAAACCTTCAAGAAAACGAAAGAATATACAAAGTAGAGAGTTTCCCAAAGACAATCCTATGCTCTACTTCACGGTATCCCTAGTGCTGAACTTGAATGTGACCCCTTTAGCAGTAAATGAGAACAGCTCAGAATTTTTGAGAATGTACCATTTCCAGCACTGTGCTAGCTTCTAGGAATGAAAGGGGCATTTGCCATAGGCTTGGTAATAAATATTTGTCAGCACACTGCTGGTCAAGAGTGTTAGGGCAAGCAAACATGTAACTGTTGTGAGTTTCTTAATAGAGGAACTTATGAAAGGCTTGACAGAAATGAGAATGAGGCAGCTAATTCTGGCCGAGGGACTTGCATTCAGGAGGTCACACGTAGGCTGGGTCTTGGAGGGTGGATACATGTTTGTCAGAGAAGGGAGCTGAGGGCCACCCCAGGCACGTGGCATGGACTACTCAGTTAATTGATATGTTTATAGGATATCAATTGCCTGGTTTATAGTAGAGCAGGATATGGGGTCATATGGTTCAAAATGTTGTCTTTGTCTTCTTTTTTGTTTTTAATTAATTTATTTTTTAAATTTCAGAAAATTACAGGGGTACAAATGTTTAGGTTACATATATTGTCTTTGCACTGCCCGAGTCAGAGCTACAAGCATGCCCATCCCCCAGATGGTGTGCACTGCACCCATTAGGTGGGAATATACTCATCCCCTCCTCTCCTCTTCTACCTGCCTGACACCGGATGAATGTTACTTCCATACTTCTCTTGATAAAAACTTAAAACATGGGACAGCTCTCTCCAGCCTTAATGCACTCAACCTCATTTGGACTAGAGGTCCATGATTACCTGTTAGCTGTAGTCAACCAAAACCAGGCAGGTCAACAAAGGTGCTTGAAGTGGTCACAACTTCCACTGAGAATTCAGAAATGTTTTGTAAGAATGTGACCTTTGTGGGCTTAGTGTCAATCTATGCCATCTGGTAATATTTGTAGTCCTAAATTTAGAACTAAAATTATGCAGGAACAAAGCACTGACAATTTGGGGGACTATTTTGATCTCCTAAGTGTCGATTTGTTGAGTTGTTCTTAGATTCCTACACCCACCACTCCTCAAAAATATCTGTGCCTTTCTGCTAAATATTGCACAACCAGTTAAATAGTTTCCTAACTATGAATTGTGATTGGTTTGAACATTTGGAATTTAATAATGGATGGTGGTTTATTTAGTTGAAAACTCAAGGCAGCTGCAAACTCATTCCATATTGTACAGTGAATAATAGCCAAATTCCTCATGTGGGCTGCGTCCTTTGAACTGTAGGTATTTAGCGAGGATTAGGGTGATGACAATTATAACAATAGCCAACTCTTATTAGTTATGAACTAAACCGAGTTGCTTTATATCAATTAAATTATTGTGCTTATTTTACAGATGGGTAAATTGAGACTGGATGAGTTTTAAACCTCTATTAAATTTACACATCTAGTTTGCTGCTAAGATGCTAGACTATTTTCATCTACTTTTATTAATGTTAATAGTGACCCTGAATGATTTATAGCCCAAATGGATGTTTTAATATCTGCATTATCCACTGTTCCTATATAGACTGAATCAGTCAAATACTATTTAGCAAGATTTCAAAGTAACTTCTTTGTGCAGGTGAGAGGAGGGCTATTTCTCAAGGGTTTTGTGGGTAGATCTTGGATGAAGACTATTCCTAGAAAAAGTAAAGAGTCAGGTAATTCATTTAATATGTTACTGCTCTATGTCGATGTGGAAAAAATAAGTACATTCTTAAAGGGGAAAAGAACCGGTAAGAGCAGGGAAAGGGGCAAAGAGATGTTCATGGTTTCGTTAGGGCCATGCTCTGATGGCATACCCAAAGACTGCGTATACCCAGTCTATTTTGAGTTTTAACTTTGAGCCATTTACTGGAAGTTGGGCCCAGTGAAAAATCCCTCATTACAAGCTAAGAGGATTACTTGGTCACACTGAGATGTGACAAACTGAGAAGCGGTGGAGGAAAATCTCCACCCTGGAGGAAGCTTGGGGGTCATAACATCCTGGACGCATCCCCGGGCTCTCAGATGCGCGACCTTCTGCCTGTGCTTGAGGGCAGGAAGGTCTCCTGTTGCTTACCTGTGTCTATTTATAATAGTCCACAGAGCCTTTTTAATGTTGAGGAAAATAAAACATTCCGGACTGACTTAGGACAAACAAATATCCATGTTGAACGTGATGATTTTTTGGGTGTATGTCCAGCATCAACCATCTTAGCTTCAAAAGGGAAAATAATGTTCCCAGAATACTTGGAGAGGGGACTGCAAGGGAGGCATAAAGGACAACTGGCATATACAGGTTGAGGCTCACACAACTGCCCAGTCTTTAGTAAGAATTGATTCATCCATTCATTGACTCATTCTTGCAGCCAGTAATTATTAAGCAAACACTAAATGCCGAACACCCCGCTCACTGCTGGGGAGATAATTCGGAAGATTTATTTTCCACCCTCAGTGAATTTATAGTGGAATAGAGGAAAGGGGAAATACCCAGCAATAAACAAACAATTTTGTTTGTAGCTCTACAGAAGAAACATGGCAAGATATCCCATGGCCATGGATTGACATCATAAGCAGCAAAATCCAGACTAGAGTTTCTAGAGGGGCTTTTCCAAGGAAGTTACAAGCAAGCCCAGAGCTGAAAAGTGAATCAGGGTTAGACAGGAAAAGGGCGGGTGGGAAGAAGGATGTGTGGAGCTGTTCTGGAGGAAGGAGCAGGGTAATACCTAATTTGGAAAAGGGCTCAATTTGGAACTGGCTGGAAGTTAGCTTTAATGTAATAGCAAGCCTCTGTGAGCCCTTACTCAGTGCCAAGTTGTGTGCCAAGAGCTTCATGTACATTGTTACACTTAATCCTTTATAGCGCCTCTGCAGGTTATGCATTATTATTTTCAGATGAAAAACTAAAAGGCCTAGAGAAATTAAATGACAATAAATAGAAGAATTGGAAGCAACACTTAAGTCCATATTGTACTTGTAACATTTAAAAGGGAGAAAGAAGAGAGGCAAGAAAGAGTAGGAGATGGTGGGAATTCTTACTCTCAAACAGTGGTAGCTGTCTTTCTCAGGCTCTGTGCCGGGACTCTCTGTCCAGCCACGTGAGAAGTTCATTTGCTGCTGGAGTCTGGCACTCTAGCAGCTGATGTGAAAAAAGAGATTTCTGAACTTCTGTCTCTAAACCACTGTCCTAGTTCAAGCTGCTATAGCAGAATACCATAGACCGGGTGGCTTAAATGAGGGTAATTTATTTCTCACAGTTCTGGAGGCTGGAAGTCCATGATCAGAGTGCCAGCGCGTCTGGTGAGGGCTCTCTTCTGGTTTGCAGACAGCCACCCGTCTTGTGGTATCCTCACACGGAGGGGAGCACAAAGAGAAGAAGCTCTCCGATGCTGCTGCTTTTAAGAACACTAATCCCAACACGAGGGCTCCACCCTCATGGCCTAATTACTCCCCAAAGGCCCCATCTCCAAATACCATCATATTGGGGATTAAAGTTTTAACATGTACATTTTGGAGGGGGGGAACACAAACATGCGGTCCATAGCAGCCACCCATTTCGAATTCCTGATCTCCAACACTGAGTTCTTCTTTTCATGTAGTGCTCCTTGGGCAGTCTTTTGGAGGCATTTTCCCCACTTGAAGATTGACTTTGATGCATATCAAGTGTCATGTTGATGAGCGAGTGTGATGACGGTCCACGCTGCTGGTAGAAGTGGGTGGGATCATCACAACACTGATGGTGCATCCAAGTCATGGACCGGTGGAAATTGACACTTACTCAGCCTTTAAGACACTTGGACTTCTACCTCCTAGGAGGCTTCTGAGTGGCTTTCTGCTTAGGGAATCCAGCCTCTACAAAATGAGTCTCCTAATATCTGAAATTGTTCATCAAGTCAGGGACCTTGAAGAGCTACATTTTTTCTGAACTGAGAATTTTCCATTACTTAGAGTAAGGGCTAGTTGAGCAGAGAAATTTTGCTCAACATATAAAAAGGCTCTACAGAGGCTCTAACTCAGTGAGACAAAGCGTGGCCTGGCTCCCTCCATCATTTATGCAGAAACCCTTCACCCCTGTTTGGTCTGGAGTGATAAGGTCCAAAAGGAAACTAACTCCAAAGGACTATGCTGCTCTTAGCCATGTGTGAGCAGCGATATCCTCAGTCAAACTGGTTTCCAACTCTTGGTTGGTGAACTCTTTTCAGAATCTGATGAAAATCATAGACTCCTTTCCCAGAAAAAGGTACTGCACACGAACTTTGGCACCTAGTTTTGGGGCACATAGTCCTATCTATGGACCAGAGGTTAAGCATGCTTGGTTTATCTGTCACAATGAATAAGGAAGCCAGGGTAAGTTGAGGGCTGCCTCTGAAAGGATTCTCCTTGGAAACTGGAAAATCCAGTTTGGAACAAGGTGAGGAGAAAATCGTTGACCAGTCACTCTATCATGGGATCAGGCAAACATGATCGATCCTTCTGTTCTCCTTAATTTGGAAGCTGTAGTTTTGTTCTATGCGGAGAGGTGATGCAACTTAAATTACATCTTTTAATGTGATGCTCACTTTTTTTTTTTTTTTTTTTTTGAGACAGAGTCTCACTCTGTTGCCCTGGCTAGAGTGAGTGCTGTGACATTAGCCTAGCTCACATTAACCTCAAACTCCTGGGCTCAAGCGATCCTCCTGCCTCAGCCTTCCGAATAGCTGGGACTACAGGCATGTGCCATCATGCCCGGCTAAGTTGTTCCATATATTTTTAGTTGTCCAGGTAATTTCTTTCCATTTTTTTCGTAGAGACGGGGTCTCTCTCTTGCTCAGGCTGGTCTCGAACCCCTGAGCTCAAACAATCTGCCCGCCTCGGCCTCCGAGAGTGCTAGGATTACAGGCGTGAGCCACTGCGCCCGGCCTGATGCTCACTTTTAAAACAACCCAGTAGAATACTTTTGGAGAACAACAGAGACAGACTGCCTTCAATGGTGTGCTCAAATAACCTCACTTCTCATGAGAACAATAGGGAAACGCTTTAAGACATTTACAGCTGCTAATTCTGTATGAAGTTAAAAACTAAAAATGAAATAGAAGGTCCAGAAGTCTAGTCTCAATTCCTGTAATTGTTAAGTTCTGACACTAAAGAGAAAGAAAAAGGACCAGTAAATTAACCTTTGTTCTTCCCACGATCCTGAAACAGCAATACCCTTAACAACTGTGAACAATAGCCAGAAAGAGGCCAGTGCTGGTGCTGTATCCAGTGTCGCATATTTTAATTGAAATTCTTAATTAGCTACAGCCTGAGTCCATCAGTCACCATGAGTTGCTTTTAGAGCCAGACCTTCTAGCCTCCAGGGCAGCACTGTCTATGTGGTAGTGATTAGAAGACATAGTACTCTTTTCAGAAAACATGTTTTCTGAAAACTTAACTTTCATAAAACATAAGTTAAAAACACAGTGATCTGACACTGCATGTCTAGGAAAACAACGCCATCCCCAAACATATCCTTGTCTGAAGGAGCTGTCTGGAATAGTCTGTTTAAGTGCTTGTAGACTTCAGTTTTTCTTTTGAAAAATCATCAAATGAAAAGGTGTATTACATTTAGTGAGCTCCCATGTATCAGTGTTGGGGCATGCCATGCTCTATCTCTGTGTTTTAATATATGTGGCAATTCATCAACTCTGAGCAGGCGTTAAATTGCAAGGGGAGGCCGTTAAAATAAACGGTGGGATCCATGAGGAGTCTATACAGGCACGTAACACACTACCAAAGAGGTACGAGTCCTGCGAGGCTCTCTCCAGGGTGTCTCTCTCCACTAACTTGTTTAATAACACGCCTGGGGAACAGAGTTGAGCAGCAGGTATTATTAAGGGGCCCCTGGGCCACACACAGGATTTGTTGTGATCTCAGAAGGACATTTTCCATCCAAGAGTACGTTATTTGATGCTCTTGTGGATAATTACTTTACTTTTGACAATAAGCAGTTTCTTATTTAGTTATTTACTTTGCTGTTTTGTCAGTTTCTAAAAAGGAGGATTAAAATCATGTATCTGGTTGAAATTGCAGGCTGAGCTCAGTGAAGTGGTATCTTCTGAGTAGTGGACTAGAAATGACCATCTGATACCACGTCCATTCCCCAGAAGCCATTAATTGTTAACAAACTAAAGTTAACATAAAGTTAGCTATTTTTGTCAGCAGAACTGAATGGTTCCTATTGCTAAAAATTTTAACAGCATTATATTAGAAACAATTCTCCCACTTAAAGTGTACAATCTACTTTTTTTCATATATTCACTAGGTTGTACAATTACTTCCACAATCCTGTTCTAGAACATTTTTGTCCCTCCCATAAAAACCCCATTCCCCATAGCAGACACCTCCCATTCTTCCCCTGGGTTATCTCATCTTGGTAAATATTTTCCATAAACATTTTAGTTTTTTACATTTATTTTATTAAGAGTAGTGAACAGTAAACAAAATATACTCTGAATAGTATCAACAGTGGTAAATGGGTGCTGTACCGAGTAGTTTACATAGATTATTCACTTAACAAACATTAACGGAATGGCCATTATGTGACACACTGTTCTGAGGCTTAGTATATAGTCGTGAACAAAATAGGCACAAATTACTGCCCCTGTGGGTCACACATTCTAGTGGTGGTGGGGGACAACTAATAGACAAGATAAACATAAAAATATGTAGTATGTGGCACGAAGGTGAGTGCTACAGAAACATTAATTAGGGAAGGGGAATGAAGAGTGCTGTTGTCATTGTGAATGTTGACACACTGCTGTGAACAATTTATTTGCGGCCGGGCACGGTGGCTCACGCCAGTAATCCCAGCACTTTGGGAGGTTGAGTTGGGAGGATTTTTTGATGCCAGAAGTTTGAGACCAGCCTGGGCAACATAGAAAAACTCTGTCTCTACAAAAAATAAGAAAAATTGGCTGGGTGTGGTGGCACCTGCCTGTAGTCCCAGCTACTCAGGGGGTTGAGGTGGGAGGATCGCTTGAGCCCAGGAGTTCAGAGTTACACCTTGCCTCGGTGACAGAATGAGACTGTATCTCTAAAAATAAAAAAATAAAAATAATTTCAGTAAAGTGTGATGACCCACGGTATAGCACAGTGGTTCGGGTTACAAACTTAGGAGCCAGATGACTTGCGTCTGCCTTCCAGCTCTGCGACCTTGGTCAACTTCATCTCTTTGTGCCTCAATTTCCTCATTTATAAAATGGGGATGATAATGATGGTTTCCGTCCCATGGGGTAGAACCCTGCCCTACATAGTGAGTGCTAAATAAGTACTATAGAAGTTTTCTCTAGTTATAGAAAAGAAGGCTAAGTTTGCTTAAAATGTGACCTCGGGGAAAGGAAGAATCCACACCACCATGGCTATTGTCACCTGTATACACCTGGAAGACCCCAGCTCTAGGGCATGGGCAATACAATTTCCTAGCATTTGGCCCATCCTGATCAGCACTCCTGCTTGGGAGTGGAGCGTATTTACCTTCTTTGCTATTCAACCCAGGGGAGGAGAGGGTTCAGGGCAGGGAGAGAAACAGAGGGGGGCTTGAATTTCTTCCTGAGTTCCTTTGCCTGATTACTCAATGGGCTTCACAGTCAGGCTTGAGAAACCACCTTTCCTCCCCACCCGCCAGGTGAGATCAGGGCAGTATCAGGAGGTTCTTCCAGTTCTTCCTCTCCCCTGCCCCAGAATTTCCTCCTGAAAGCAATGATTCGATGGTTCCATTCCCCCAACCCCATCAGCAAATGCCCCTTCGATGCTTCCCTCAGAAACCTGTACAATAGGGCAAGACAGGGCTTCGAGTTCTTTCCAAGGCCGCCCTTGATTCTTGACTAAGAATTAGTCCCCAACATCATTTCCCATCGTAAATTACCTTTATTTAATCTGTCCAACCTAACCACCAGGCAAAATTAAATGACAAACATTGGCTTATAGAATAGTCCCAAATCATACACCACTGGCGATGGAAAAAATGAGCCGCATGAATGATCCCCCATTGTCCAGTGACTCTCTTATTTCCCTGGAGACACTGAAGAATCCAAAGTAAATGTGCTGTCATCGTGTTGCCACAGAGAAATTTAAAGTCAGTAGGAAGAAAAAAAGGAAGAGAGAGGAAGAGATGGGGGAGAGAAAATAAGAGAGAGAAGGAAAGAAGGAAGAAAGGAGGTTTTTTTTTTTCTATATGGAAATTAAATTTCAAAACCCTCCTTCTTCATTTGTTTTTAAATTTGCAATATTATTATCCCCATTTTAAGAATTCGTACATGGACTGAGACTTCCCAACCGGACCACGCTCCCAGGGCCCAGGTGGCATCTCAGGAGAGCTCACTCCACCTGTGCCCTTTTCTGCAGCAGTGACTCAGGGAGCTGCTTATTTCCTCCTGGTCCCTTTTACTGCAGTTTTGGGGAACAGCTGTGCCTCAAGTTTGGGACATATGATTATCCTGAAGGGTGAAAAACAGGGTTTCAGCACACATAGTTCTTTTTTGACTACATAAGTCATTATCTGATGAATAGCAGAGACAATTAACTACTATCTAATCTGTCCTACTTTGGTTTCAGAAATAATCATTCAAATGATATTTTATTAGCACAAGACATATGTTAAAGTTTCAGATTTATAACAACTTTAGATAAAACTAGCGGATAATAAAATGAGACTATCTGGCTACCCACTAATGGGAAATTGGGCGTCATGGAAGACCCTGGCAGTCGTCTGTCAGCCTTGGCGGTCTGCTTCGTTTTGTGTTGGTTGCACAGTATCGAGAAAAACCCTGACTGATACGGCGAAATAAGGGTAAATTACAAACATTTTAAAACCACTTCATTTTGCAATCTCAGGATAGTGTCCAGTTAAACTTCATCCAGAAACATGCAAGAGGAGTTGCAGGAACTGTTTGCGTCAAAGTGGACTCACTGATAATATCGTCCTGATTTGTTTGTGATTCATTCACCCACTGCTGTACAACGTTCGTGACCCCCAAGCCTAGGTCTGGCTGGACGTTCGAGTGTGAGACTCTGTGCTGTGAGGGCGAACTCCTTTGTACAATTCTACGTGAACGGACAAGAGTAAGCTTGATTTATTTTTATCATTTTAATCATTTTTCAGTGCACAATTCAGCAGCATTAAGTGAATTCACATTGTTGTGCAACCATCACCACTATCCCCTAGTTTGGTTTTAACAGTTGATTCCAAAAGCCTATATCATACAGCCTTGAAATGGCATGTGTATATATCAACAGTATGTTAAAGTCATTGTGTATACTATTGCCCAATTATTAATACTTTAGTTCACACCAATCCGAACTTTAATAAATCTCTTCAATTTGAGCTTCACTTTTTTCCCTCTTAAGGTTAGAATTCTTCTGGATTGTCCTTTCCTAGTGGTGTTTCTAGAAGATTCAGAACCCTAGGGATGCTGGGTGTTGGAATTTATAAATGTGGCCTGATCTCTATGTGGTGTTTTCAAGACTTTAATTAGCTACTTACCCTAATTTCTTTAGTTAGTATCTTACCTGTTCTCTGAACTGATCTCAATGACCTGAATCTCATCAAGTTCTGTCTGAGGAAAACGAGAACATTTTCTATGACATCCTTTTTTTTTTTCAGAACAGAAAAAATGAGGAAAAATCTACTATATCTTTTATATATAAGAAATAATAATTATTGATCAAAAAATCACCTTTTTACTAGAATGATCTTCACAACAGCCCTTTGAGGAGGATATTGTTATCTCCACTTACAGAGAATGAGATGAAAGTACAGAGAGGCTAAATCACCTGCTCCAGGTCACACAGCTAGATGGGTACAGAGCTGGGACTTGAACTCAAGCAGCAGGTTCCACACCTAACCCCTGAGGGACAGTGTCTTGATATTAAAGACCAATTTTTCTGCTGACTCCTCCCCAGAACTTCAATTCCGTGGAAAAATTCATGTCAGAGAGGATGAAAACACAAGTGGACTGGGAACTGGAGGTGCTTTCTCAGTCTTCCTATGTGATCTGGACACTTCCTTCCTTCAGTAAGAAATAATGCACACAGAGGGATTCGCATACAGAATTCAATACACATTAGCTATTATTGGATACATACAGAACTGGCTGCCACTAAGTCTTATAGAGAAAGTCACCTGGCTTCTCTACATCATGGCTTCCTTTATGTAAACCGGAACTAATCACACGTACCTTCCGGGGTCGTTATAGATAGAGTGCTTGGGACATCGTCTGACAGGTGAAGGAAACTGAATAAACAGTAGCCATCAGCAATATCAGCTATTACATAAGATCCCAAGTTCTAGAAACAACCATTTTTTTTTTTTAATAAAGAGGACCTTTTTTTTCATTAGACAGAGGATAAAATAAGGACCTGAGTCCCATCCCCCCGGTCAGTCCCCTGAGGGGCCGCTCACCCTGAGAGGCCCATAGCCAGCTGAGAGTCAGGGATAAATGGTTGCACTAAATCCCCTAGAATGGTTTATACACCCCTAAGCCCTCTGGGCACATTTCATTTCTAAAACACCTGTTATCGCTGTCCCTAAAAGCCCTCAGACCCGTAGGAGAAAAATCAAACAATACAACCGAACAGAAACCAAACCTCTGACATCTGGCCAGCTCGTAGGCTAAAGAGAGGAAGGAATGTACAAAATGTGTAGGCAGCACCGTGGGCCTGTGTATACACTGCGGGCACACGGCCTGGGCTCCAGCTCACTGACACATCCCGGTTGCGGTCGTACAAGTTGGACTAAAGGGACCTCTGGGGTGACGTTTGCAAAATGACCCTGAAACCTGACAGGGAAATGCTGCTTGACAGTCTTGCCTAACATGGGTAAAATTAAACAGCAAGTGGTGGATCTTAATTCCATTCAAGGATATTTAAAAACATAATAACCCAAGAAAATACTAAGAGTGAAATTAAGTTTCTAGGCCAGTTAGAAAATGAGGTGATAGCATTGTGAGTGAGTCAGGGAAAACAAACAAACCCAAAACAACATGCCTGATGAAGATTATTTTTCTTTGTTGGGTGATTTGATTTGAAAACAATGACCTTTACATCCTGCTTACACCAGCTGTTAAAAATAGCTTTTGTTTTGGGCTTTTGTTTTAGCCTCTCCTGGGCATCGGCTATGATACCAACCGCCTTTGTACACAGAGCGGCTTCATCCTAGGAAAAGGGAAGTTGGGAATTTCAGAGAGTGGCAAAATAATTCAGCAACGTGAGGACTCAGTTCTGACTCCCATGGATGGCCTTGAAGATTTGTGCTGCTGGAATTGTGTCTCCCTCGCTCTTTCCTCCTTCCTCCAACAAGTCCACAATTCCACAGACATTTCTTGCACACTTACTGTGTTGTAGGCGCTAAGGAAGGGCAGAAAAGAGACAACTCCGTCTTCCACTGCTTGCTGTGCAATCTCAAGCTATGTCACTGTTCTGTTTGCCAAGGCTGAGGATAAAATGATTGCTACTAGGAGGAAGCCAATGAACCCAACAAAGCCTTGAAACTCCTAAAACACATGTCATTTAAAACTTGATGCTAATATTATCAGTGTTCTGGAAGTTTCAGATCATTCCAAACATAGATTATAAACTTTTTGTTGCAGTCTGTTCAATAAGCAGAGACTGGATAGTTGAACAAAGCACAGTACAAAAAAAAAAAAAATGTGTTAACAGTTACCTGGGTAACACGAAACTTCCACTCCAGTTCGATGGGTGGTATGTGACTAATTTAAACATGCTAGTTATCCGTAGCTCCTTCAGGAGAAATATCAGCTCTAAGGCATCTTGTCTATAAGGCGGTGGTCCCTACTATATGGGATCCCCAGACTGGTAGCATCAGCATCACCTAGAAATTTGTCAGTAATGCACATTCTTGGGTCCCAGGTCCGCTGAATCTGAAACTCTGGGGTTGGGGCCCAGAAATCTATTTTTTAACTGCCCCCAGGGGATTCTGATGCATGCTGATGGAAGCTTTTCATAATTTCAAATTTTGCAGTTGTCACATTCTAGCGAATCTTCATTCTATGTAAAACTTGGTAAAAAACCCTCTGACCAACGTTTCCTCAATATAGTTTGAGTTTCAGTTAAAACTTCCACAACTGGAACCCATATTGCAATAGATCTATAATTTGACAGCATGATAAACTGTTTCTCCAATAGCACCTTAAAAAATATTCTATTTTCTACAAAGACACAAGGGCCATAATAAAGGAGAACAAAGCACCATCAAACAGTATGCAGGCTGAAGTGTAGGTTATTTACAGTGTGTCGTGGGTGGTAAATGTCCCTGTCGGGTAGAGAGAATAGAGTAGGTACATCTGGCAGTCTCAGGATACAGATCAGCTACGTTACAGAGAGAAATGTTCCTTCTGCAGGATGGCATAATCATATCAATGCTACAAGGTGTGTCATTACACCTTTTAGACGTTTTTAATGGTCCTGTCATTGGAAGAATGAACACTTGTCTGTTGGAGCTGGCTTGTGCTGCCTTAGAAGAGCGTGAGAGCCAGTTGAGCACATCTCTTCCCACCTCAGTACGCAGTAACATCACTTTGGTATTAGCCATAGTAGAAGAATTTACACCGAGGAAATTGGCAAACACTGCAAGTGAGACTTCTTGATTTTTCATTTTCTGAGAGCTGGTTCATATCACACCACTGGATTTAGGTGAATACAGAACTTGAAGTTAGGCCCCACTGACTGAGCTTGTCTCCTCTGGAATAGCAATCTTTTAAAATACCGTTTGTTTTAGGATCACTCATCTTTATGTTTATCATGATGGTACCTATACAGGGATTCAAAGCAAACCTGTTGGAGAATTTGTTGCTGTCCTTGCTCCTGCGATGAGGCCTTTACTAGATGCCCAAACCCTTTTTGCTGGGGACCTCCTAGGTGTGTGCCAGGCACTCCTGTGTCCTGCCAGGTACCACCTGTGGCTCCTGCCGGAGAGAGGCCTAAGAAGTGTCAGGGCTGATGGGCTCAGCCTTTCAGGGATGACTCCTTCTGTTCCCCTTTCTGTCTCCTCCTTTTGTAGTCTGCTCTAAGATCAATCAGAGAACAAGAAGTTTTAGTGAAAGGGCTATTTCCATTTTAATTTATAAAGTTAATGTTCACTAAGCGCATAATATAATCCATGCTAGTAACTCTGCAAACATGGTCTATATTTCCAGAAGCCCCAAGAGATAGATATTACTGGTATCTTCATTTTCCAAGTAGGAAGCTGAGACCTTGAGAGGTATGTAAAAGCCAAGATCACAGAAGATTTGAACTTGGTGTATCTGACCAATCAGGGGTGAGTTCATGGGCCCTGCATAGGTTTGAGTCATAGACACCAAAGTCTACTTGGAATTTATCTTGTGCCTGGTTTTTCCTTTTCCCAGGAAAGGCTGTATTATCTCCCTGGCACTCTTTAGCCCCTTGTGCAACGGACATCTGGCGGGTCTGCCCCATCAGGTCACCAGATGTGCCCAAGTAGGTCTCAACTTCCGGATTAGACATAGTTTAGGTTCAAGCTAGGACAGCCTGCTTCTTCTTCCAACTAGTCAGTTGGTGCTTTCTGAAGTGCTTACTACAGAGACTTTGCTTTATAAGTACTCACAGTGCTTTAAAAATGTAGAGATACTTTAGGCCCCACCCAGAAATCCTGATTTATTGATTAAGGCATAAGGTCTCGGTGGGGGCAGTTAATAAGCTCTCGAGAGGGGTAAATAATTAGAAAATCCTCCCAGTGTTAGATACCTGGGAATGCCAGACAAACTATTAAAACATCCTTTTAAACGTGTAACTGAGCTCTCAAGACAGTAACAAAAATCCTCTGGGGCCAAAGTCACAGAAGGAATTGAAAGCCTGGCTGTTGAACACGTGGGCTGATTTCTGCAGCTGTGCTTGGTGAGAGGTGGTAGAGAGAGGAAGGGGAGAGAGTACCAGTCTAGCAATCAAAAAAATGTTCTAGAACTAGGTAGTCGAGTTGATTGCATAACACTGAATGTACTAAATGTCATTGAATTGTATACTTCAAAATCATTAAAATGCTAAATTTTACCACAATAAAAGTCTCTTGAGTCTTCTGAGGAATTATTATCACAGGCCTACTGCCATGTGGGTTTGGGATTAAATTTATGCTCCCTGTATGGTCAAGGGACACTCAGAGCCAGGAAATTAACATAAGCAGTGGTCTCAGGCTGATGATAGTGATAGCTGTGAACCTTTGAGGGAAGGGTCTGTAACTCTCTGGAGAAGGGACCTGCCTTCGACTTAGGCTTCCCTGGATCCTCAAGGGCAAATCCCCGTTGAAAATGAGCTCACACCTCACAGGGGAGCTCTCCATTTGGACAAATATCCGCAGGTGAAGCCAACTGATCAGGGTCAGACTGCCAAGAATTCCATCAATAGGACAATTGGGTAGAGAACATGGAGTATATTGGCTATGTCTCCTCAAAAATTGGGTTGGACATGTCCCCTCAAAAATTCATGTTGAAATCTAACTCCCATTCTAAGAAGTGGGGCCTTTTGGGACATTATAAAGTCATGAGGGCTCCACCGTCACGAATGGATTAGTGTCTTGTAAAAGGGCTGGAGGGAACCAATACTTCCGCCACGCGAGGACACAGGGAGAAGGCGAACACTGGGGCCTTGATCTTGGACTCCCCAGCCTCCAAAGCCGTGAAAAACAAATGTCTATTGTTTAGAAAGTACCCAGTCCGTGGTACTTTGTTATAACAGCGCAAATGAACTAAGACAATGTTTAAATTGATGAAAGACCAAAGAACATAGGACATACGAGAAAAAAAAGCAGTACTGGGCCGGACGCGGTGGCTCACGCCTGTAATCCTAGCACTCTGATCTCGAACTCCTGAGCTCAAACAATTCGCCTGCCTCGGCCTCCCAGAGTGCTAGGATGGACAACTAAAAATATATAGAAAAAATTAGCCGGGCATGGTGGCGCATGCCTGTAGTCCCAGCTACTCGGGAGGCGGAGGCAGGAGGATCGCTTGAGCCCAGGAGTTTGACGTTGCTGTGAGCTAGACTGACACCACAGCACTCTAGCCGGGGCAAGAGTGAGACTCTGTCTCAAAAATAAAAAGAAACTGCTTTTTTTCTCTTTGTGGTTTTGTTTTCAGAACATGTGGAGCATGTGCTCTATAGTTGGTTGTCATTTAAAAACTAAAGTAAATTTAAAAAGTGATAATCTCCAAGTAAATTGAGAGTTAAAATGGTAGCGCAGTGAAAAAACTAAAAATTAGATTCTGAAAAAGAGCAGTGTTCTGCTTTCGGACCCACGTAAATAATAATGGAAACATTGTTGTAAATGAATCAAAATATTAAAAGATTATCCGGTGATAATTTGTAATAAATTCAAATATCTTACTGCTTTCCTCTGAGATAGGAAGTGTTATGTCTATTTGCTGGCTATACACATAGGTCTGTAACTTCTAAGTCCAAGGTGGGGCCACAGTAATGATAAATTTCCAAAACCATTTGTTCATTTGTGCTTATACAGTGACTTTAAAGGTTAGCATTTTTGTCATTGGACATATTTTTTATTTTGTGATGTAATTTTGACCTTAGTCATGATTAGGAAAGAGTGATTCATAAACTGTTTTTCAACGGTCCTAAATTCCAGCCTCAATTTGTAAGTGCGTTTAATCTCACCTACAAAGTTGGAGGTGTCTTTCCAACGCTAACTTTCTGGCCTATGACTCCTAAATATTTCTTCTACTGTCAAGGCAAAAGGAAAAAGAAAAAATTTCCAAAACATTTTAAAAACAGTTTGGACCCTTGAGAGGTTTTGATTGTTTATTTGTATTAAATATAAACTCCTTATAATATGATTGTGAATTGAGAGATGTAACATAGTTATTGGTGTTGCAAAAGTCAAAATCTATTTGCGAATCATATTTCTTTTAGGAATATCTCATTTTCTACACAGACTTTGTTTTTTAATTGTTAACACAATAACCCAAATGGGAAAAAAGCTTTTTCTGTTAAAATGAGCTTCTCAAATTGGTGATAGATAAACATTTATACATGTTGATGTCTCCATAACCAGAGGAGGACTTGGGCAGAACTTGATATCCGGTAGATCTCCCTTGTAGCCATTTCAAAGTGGGTTTACTGGTAAGTTCTACTGAGGATCGGAATACTGCTTCATGTTTAACACTCAGTTCATTAGTTAGGTAATTCTGCAGCTCCACCTGAAAGCTAAACACATGACTTATTCCTCAAATTAAAGATGGACTAAGATAGAAAAGGTATTAATAGCTTATCATCTTGAACTCAACCCTATTAGGATTAAGGCTTTTGGATTTGAAGAAGTCAACAGACTTTAGCACAGCGGAATGATTAGGTGGGTCATGCACAGTATCAGTTAGTAGTGCTATGATGCAAACAGTTCTGGGAGAGAGAGTCTGGACTGTGGGACAAATATCAGTTCTCCGTGTAACACACAATGCTTTTTAGCTTGAGCAGGCCTGTCTGGAGTACGTCAGGAATATCTGGATAAAATAACTATTAATATTCTATTAACTGATATGTATATAATATATAACATTCTATTAAGTAATGAATAATAGAATGCCAATGGCATCAGTGGAAGAGTTGACCCCAACACTCAGGGCAAACCCCATAGAGAGAGGGAGGGTACAATCCTGTAATCATTATTTGGGAAATATTTCCTCCTGCCTTCCCTGTCTTCATAAATGTACCACCATCTACCCAGAATAGAAAAGAGTAGTATCATCCTGATGTCATCCTGGATCTCTCTCTCTCCCTTCCTTCATCGAATCAACCACTCGTCCCATCCATTCTACCTTCTAAATATCTCCCTAGAACACATTAACTGGAATAGACTCCTAACGTGGTAAATCACTACATTTTTGTTTTTTCCAAATTGAAAATCTTTACTTAAAGTGGGATGATAAATTAGTCACTGTGACACACAAGACGTTATAAAAATTTAATAGGCTTTCATTCAAGTTTAGAATTAAATATACTGTATAGAATATCTGGAAGATCTGAAAATTAGCACAATGAACTTTCCCCCATTAACTGTAACTTTCTAGGCACGTTGCCCAAGCTAAGACAGTATAATGAGGTGACTCTGGAGCTGGAGGATCTGGTTTGAATCCTGGTTTCAAATCCATGGCTTCTTTCCTAATTCTTGGCTCCTATAACACTTGCCTGGAACCGTACAATGTAGTCTTTTAAGTGCACTCTCTTCTCCGTTTGAGCTCTGCTCTATTCCATTAAAGTTAGAATGATGTATTTAAAGTGCTGTATGCTTTGCCCACTTCAAATATAAACATTTACATATGTTTGTATGTATATGTGCATGTGTATGTACATTTTTAATTAGTATCTATGGCAAAGTCCTATGAAGGATAAAAAGATTTTTTTAAATTTTTATTTTTGTAGAAATGGGGTCTCTATGTGTTGCCCAGGCTGGTCTCAAACTCCTGGCTTCAAGTAATCCTCCTGCCTTGGCCTCCCAAAGTGCTGGGATTACAGGCATGAGCCACTGCACCCAGCCGAGGATACAAAGATAGACAGCAAAGCAAAAATTGTCCCTGCTCACAACCAGCTTACAAATTAAGGGATGGACTTAACTAATATAACTTATTTGAATGATTAAATTTAAAAATTTTAAAAATTTCTCTATATTTTGTTACACTTGAAGAACAATGCAGGATACAAATTCCTATTTGCTGAAGTAAACACTGTCAACAATAGCATGACCTCACGTTGCAGGTTCACATCATCAGCATTGGTGCCAAGATTTGTTTAACAGCTCTTGCATTCTTGCAGTGGCAACACGTACAACAATACTACTGAAAACAAGTCAGCCCTGATGGTGTGGGAAAACCTAACACCATTTATCAGATCGCAGAGGTCCTTGACGAGAACACTGTTTTACCTTTAGTGCTTACTGGTGGGAGGAGATGTAAATGTTGAACTTCTTACATTTGTGTGAAACAGAATTTGTCCTTCAAAGAAGCTTTTAATGTAGAAAGTTCTGGGAATCTTTTTCTCTAGGACATGAGAAAGTCTTGTTATTTAATATTTGGCTGTAATACCACTGATGTTACTGACGGAATATGAAAAGTTGTACTATACATACTGACAAAGCATGATTTTTTCTTCTGAAGATAAAGTGAATAATAATGAAATTATCTGTGTTTTCCCCGGGATATATGTTTGGTGTTCCTTGAGCTTTACGATGTAATGTTGTGTTTATTAACCAAGGTTGACTATTTGCCAACAGTAGAAACACTGTGTTTTTCCTTAAACACATTGGGAGTTATATACAGTTAATGTTGACATACTTTTTGGAATTTCATAAATTTTGATTGAATGAATTCTACTTTTGGGTGAAATATATGTTTTATACTTCTATGTTGAGCATTCAAAAGCAGAGTGTGGAGCTGAACAATGTATTTAACTGGGATAGACTATTAATGTAAATTCAGGCACTATTTTTTTTTTTCCCAAAAGACAAAGCTCTAGGTGACCTGGGGTGGTAAGTTCCTTGCTGGGACAATATAGAGAATATGGAAGTTTAATAAGCTTCCAAGTTTAAGACTGAATATATAGAATATCAAATATAGATTTGAAAATTAAATATGAAGACTTTTTTCATTCATTAATTGTGATTTTCTAGGCATGCTGTCCAGACACCTCCTGCCTAGCAAGGAGATGGCTCTGGCAGTGGCCTGCCTAGCTCTGACATTCACACTCTAAGGGTTGGGACAAATTGCTTCACCCCATTTGTCTCGGTTTGCCCGTCTGTAAAACAGGGGTGACGTTATCAGTACTTATCTCCTTGGAGCCCTTGAGATTAACCCTGATAATATAAGTAAAACACTTTGAATAGAGTTGGGCAGAGTTTGGCTCATATAGAATTTGCTTTGTAAATGTTAGATACTTTTATTTGTGTCCTCTATACTGGGACTTAACCACAGATTTACAGAACACTTTGGAGTTTTGCCTTGGCACCAAATGAATACGGATGGAATAAAAACAAGGATATAAGGCTAGTGATGGACGGATGCCTTAAGAACCCGATGCCAGATGCCTTTGGGGCGGGTGTCTTTTCCATTTCCAAATAGAACTGCTGTGCGGTTGGGCTGTCTCCCTCAAGAAGCCCAGCTCTAGTAATCCTTACATGGACCCCTCCATTACTGTTTTGTGCCCACACAAACAAAGATAGGAAATCTTCGCGTAAGCAGGCTAAATATTTACTTCAGAGGAATTTTAACTTAATTGTTCTATCTTAGTTTCCTTGAGTGCTGCTTAGATATATTTTCTCTTTTGTGTTGGGCAGAAGCAGATTAAAATTTTATAAAAATAGACTTTACTGAAGAATTCCATATATCAAAAAATTAAACATTAGCTAGGTAAATCTATGCAAAAACCTTGGAACTACACCCATGTTTGCATTATGCTTATGGAAGATAAACCCTCTAAATTGCTTCACCTGATTATTTGACGGGATGTCTTTTTTTTTATTTCAGAATATTATGGGGTTTGGGTTACATATATTGCCTTTGCACCACCTGATCCCCTCGACAGTGTGTACCACACCTGTTAGGTGTGAATATACCTATCCCCTCACCTCCTCTCACCTGCCTAACACCCAGTGAATGTTACTTCCAGATGTGCACACTAGTGTTGATTGATTAGTACCAATTTAATGGTGAGTCCATGTGGTGCTTGTTTTTCCCATTTGATTCAGCAATCCCACTACTGGGCATCTACCCAAAGGAAAAAAAGACATTCTATAATAAAGACATCTGCATTAGAATGTTTATAGCAACATAATTCACAATTGCAACATCCAAGTACCCATCAATACGTGAGTGGATTAATAAAATGTGGTACATGTATACAATGGAGTTCTATTCAGTCACAAAAAACAATGGTGGTCTAGCACCTCTTGTATTATCTTGAATAGAGCTAGAGACCGTCCTTCTAAGCGAAGTATCACAAGAATGCCTTGAATCTTCATAGGTGTCAGCTATAGGCTTCTATTTCTTCTGCATCAATGTTAATTGGGCGAAGAGCTTACACTTTGGGACACATATCATCTGAGGCATCCGAGGAATGGCTGCTACTTAGAGAAGTCTCCATGGGCAGTTTGGAGTATATTAGTCAGTGTTGATTTGAGTTTAGTTCAGTTTAATTTAGTAGGAACCTTGAGGTAAACACTGAGAGGGAAAGAGTAAAAATTTTCTGGTTTACTAAGGTGTTGGTTATGATAAAATGAATTTAGCCACATTTTACCTTGCCAAACAGGCTGTCCTATATTGAACCAGAGGAAAGCTACTATAATAAAGCAGACAAGTATTAATAATAGAAGTGCTAAAGAACTTGAGGGTCAACCAATGGATTTGCCAATGTCTAGACAACCTTGCCTGTTACTGGATCTAGCCTTAGCCAGTAAATGTTGTACCTAGCCCATAAGATTAAAACTCCTTGATTAGGCTCATCTAGAACAGCCCTACAGGACAGCCAGAATCTCAAAAGAAAGAAAGAAAAAAAAAAAAAACTCGCTAAACTGGTTGCCTGGACACTTTGATTTAAATGAGATTGCACTCTTAGACAGCTAATGTGACCAAGAGAAGAGAGTACATCCGAGGCTGTGCTTCTCCCTGCATTTCAACGCCAGGGACATGGTGTAGCTAAAGTACAGAAGGAAGTCCAAATAGGGGTGTGATTCTAAGCAACTTCCCAGGAGGGGAAAACACAAATAGATAAATCCCATATTGCAAATAATCTCCTCTACATGAAGAAATATATGCATTTGAAGGAAGGCAACTCTAATAACTGATAAGACCTGAGAGCTGTTCTTTTGTAGGAGACATGAAGAGATTCGCAAACAGCCGGGATCTAAGTCTTCCTGCTTTGCTTTGAAGCAGAAAAGTCCTGGTTTCCTTGACTGAAAGTTACGCCAGATGCCAGGAATCTCCCAGTCTTGGGGGAGCCTGAGTGGAGTGAGAGCTGCTTCCTCAAAGTCTGTTTTCTTCCCTCTGCCTAAACTGTATTGCAAAAGCATATTTCAAAAATATAAAAATCAGCGTGAGTAGATGATGGCATTTGGGTACACGGAGGGCACTGCGTGGTAGTGGGTGTGGCTGGAAGGCACTCAGGAACACTTTCTTGGAGATCATCCCTTCCTGGCCAGGGCCCAGGCATCGGCAGTTTACGGGAATTCCCCTAACATTGGTAGAGTGACACTTTGGCCCAAATATCTAGACCAAGTTTCATTCCAATTTTCTCATCTTATACTTAAAGATTGAGTTTAGCTAAGTGACTAAATAATTCTCCAATAAATTCTTTGGTGTAAAATTTTTTTAATGCCCAGTTTCTAGAGATTGTTTTGCTTATGCTTACAGAAAATTTCGTTATTATCCCCATTTTCGAAGAAGCTTGAGGCTCTGGAAGGAGGCTCTGGCTGCGGGTGGCATGAAACTAAGAATAGAAATCTCCCTTCTGGCTTTTAGGCCAGTGGTCTGAGTTATTTCCTGTATTTTTGCCCTCTTGGCTGCTTGCATCAATGATTAAGAATATTTTTATGAATACAAAATCTTTCCCTTAACATCAGAGTTCTAGAGTCTTCACATGGCTGTCTTCCTAGGTACAGTTTGTAAGGGGAAGTACTCCATTTATTTATTTACTCATTCATTCAGTAAATCCTTTTTTTTTTTTTTTTTTGGATACAGAGTCTTGCTCTGTTGCCTGGGCAAGAGTGCTGTGGTGTCAGCCTAGCTTACAGCAACCTCAAACTCGTGGGCTCAAGCAATTCTACTGCCTCAGCCTCCCGAGTAGCTGGGACTGCAGGCATGTGCCACCATGCCCAGCTAATTTTTTTCTATATATTTTTAGTTGCCCAGCTAATTTGTTCCTATTTTTGGTAGAGACGGGGTCTCACTCCTGCTCAGGCTGGTCTCAAACTCCTGAGCTCAAACAATCCGCCCACCTTGGCCTCCCAGAATGCTAGGATTACAGGCGTGAGCCACCGCACCTGACCAGTAAATACTTTTTAAACATCCATTGTGTGCTGGGCAATCTTACAGGTGCTAAGGAGACAGTTTTGAACAAAACAGAAATCTCTGCCTTCACAGAATTTGTATTTTAGTGCAAGGAGACAGACTGCAAACAGGATAGACAAGGGAAATCTATGGTCCATTGGAAGTGGTAACAGAGAGATTCTGGGTGGGGTGGAGTGGGCAGCAGTGAGGAGATGCTTTGTAATTTTAAATAGAGTGATCAGCAAAAGCCCACCAAGCAGCACAAAAACACAAAGGACGAGAGGGAGTGAGCTTCCAGGACAAAGGAGAGAAGGCAAGATTGCCCCTGGCATGCTCAGTGTGTCTGGAGAGTGAGAGAGGAGGATTATGAGATGAAGACAGGGAGATGAGGATGGGGGCAGCCATGGACAGACCATGGATGGACCGTGGAGAGATTATGGACAAATCGTGGACAGATCATGAAATGAGATGGGAAGCTGTTGGACGCTTTTGCCCAGGTAAGTATGATCTGACATGTTTTAACAAAATTACTCTGATTTCAGAGTTGAAAATAGACTATTCGTTGACAAGGGTGGGAGCAGGAAAACTAGTAAGGGGTCTAGCAAGTTAAAGCGGCAAGAGAGAGCAGTGGCCTGGGCCAGGTTGGTGGCACGGAGGAGGTGGGTGTGGTCAGGTTCTGTGTATGATTTCGGTAGAGTTGACAAGATTCACTGACAGATTAGATGTGGGCTGTAGGAGGAGAGTCAGGATGATTTTAAGTTTTTGCCTGGGAGTAACTCTGAAAATGTAGTTTCCATTTACTGAGATTGATGAAGACTCTGAGAGGAGCTGGTTGGTTGGAGGAAGTGGGTGATTATCAGTAGCTCAGTTCCATATACATTAAATTGGAGACAATTATTAGACATCCACCAGAAATATAAAAAATATATATATTGGATATATGAATCGAAAGTTCAGGGGTCTGAGCTAGAGGGACTCTGAATTTGGCAATCACAAGCATTACTGATGCTATTTAAAGCCAGGAGACTGGATGAGCTTGCCGAGGAAGTACGCGCAGTCTTGGAGCTAGAAGAAGGTCTAGGTCCAGATTCCAGCTTTAACAATCACGGCTCTGTAACCAATTGCGCAGAGACTCCACGTCTGCATCTGTGCAGTGTCTATGATAATAATATTAGCATCATAGCGTTACCCTCAGAACAGACCTAAAGTTGTGCATGATGCTCAGTAAATGTTAGTTGAATATTGTCAATGAATAAATGGAACTTCTTTTCCTAACCAGCTAAGAATGAAACTGCCCCTTATAAAATTAATAAAGGACCACAAGGTGGGAACTGTGGTAGGGTCCTGAACTCTGCAAAGGATAGGCATAGTTAATGCATATATATATATATATATATATATATATTTCCAGCCACTGTTCCCCAGCTTGCTTTCCCATAATTGCTCACTGCTCAGGAGTCACATAGCGGATGGTCATAAAGATTCTTAGCTTTCTTCATTGCTCCCATAGATAACATCAGCCTTGTGAAAGCTAACGCTAGTTTCTGAGATATCTTCCAGGTCCTGCATTCCAGTAGAACTGCCGTCCCCCCCAACCCCAGACCAGTGGCCCATACCGAGGAACTGACTCAGCACAAGAAGACAATTTCTACACCCCTGTCGTTCCACCAAACCCAGCCAATCAGCAGACCTAATTGCTTAGCCCTTTGCCCGCCAAACTATCTTTAAGAACTCTTTCTCCCAAATTCTCAGGGAGATGGATTTGAGAACTTCCTCCTGTCTCCTCCCACAACATCTGCAATATCAAACTCTTTCTCTGCTGTAAACCGCTACTGTCTCAGTGTATTGGCTTCCTCCTCACCAGTGAGCATGAACCTGTTAAGGCTGTAACAAGAACATTTCTTTTACTTGTCAGCTAACTCTTCACTTAGACATTCCCTCATTCACTCTCAGGGATTCTCACACTGAGTGAGGAGCAGGGTGGGATGGGAGGGCAGGAATCCAACTGTATCTGGACGAACAAGCTTCTATTAATTGAGCATTTACTATGTGCCTGGAGCTGTCTTGTTTTATAATCACAAGAGCCCTAGGAGATATCTACTGTCAAAGTTCCAGTTTTATAGGTGAGAATATATAGTGTCAAGGTCTTGGAAGCTAAAAAATTAGAACTCAGATTGGGATCTAGGTCGAACTAACTCCAAAGCTTAATTGTTATCTACATTCCCAGCCATGGTGTCAGTGGATGATAGAGCTCCTAAGTCTCCTCACTGACATTTAAGTAGGTTCCCCATCACTTCATGTCTTTTCTTTCTTAGCCCAAAACTACACATCTCCAAAGCGGTGGAATCAAATCAGTTCAGGAATTCCCTCAAGCCCATGGCTCCATGTTCCATCCCACAGCGTCATTTTGAGATTCAGTAAGGTGTCTCTTCTTGCACTCTTCCTTTCCCAAAATTTAAACATAAATTAGGAAACACCTTGAGTAAAAATCTCTGGTTCATGGTTCCTTTTGATCTTCCTGTGCTTTCTCTTGGCCCTTAAACTCTGCTTTTCAACCCTGGCCCTGCTTTAAGAAAACCCCTGGAGAGTTTTAACAAAGTACAGGTCCTGGGGGCTGGGCATGGTGGCAAACGCCTGTCATCCGGCACTTTGGGAGGCTGTGGAAGGAGGGAGGGTCGCTGAAGGCCAGGAGCTCAAAGCTGCATTGAGCTATGATCCTACCACTCTAGCGTGGGCAACAGAGGGAGACCCTGTCTCTAAAAAAATAAAAAGTACAGGTCGTGAGCCCTCACCACAGACCAGTTCAGTCAGAATCGTTGAGGATGAGGCCAAGGCAGTAGCTTTGTTTTTTATTTTTTTTGTTTTGGATGTACAGACAGTCCTGAGAACCATGGATCTATGAGAGAGAACACATTCAAATGCGTGAAAACCGTGGCCATTTAGCCACCCTAAGGATTGAAGTAAAAGTCATGTATAAATATAGTATTAAATAGTTCTTATTCCTTTTCTGATCCCAAACACTCAGTTGGAAGGATAGACCACACCTATCAGAATCTGCAGTGGGTCACTATAAACTGAAGGTGTTCTTCCAATGACCCTGATTGATGGGAATGGGAGGTCATATCCTATCTGCACCCTGATGCCTTTTTCTTGAGAATCAATATTTTCAGGACAATAGGACAGAATTAGGTTATTTTAGGTATTTTGTGCAAGACCTCCAGGTCATGAATTCATTGTGGGACAGCTGATTTAGGACAGACA
Source organism: Avahi laniger (assembly GCA_963575035.1). Lineage (NCBI taxonomy): Eukaryota > Metazoa > Chordata > Mammalia > Primates > Indriidae > Avahi > Avahi laniger. The sequence goes on from CAUYSK010034781.1 coordinate 49,077, forward strand.
GCTGAGCTTTGGGAACCACAGACATGCACACCCACGCAAACTTGGATTTAGAAAAGATACTTTTGTTTACTTAAAAGCAATTTTAGAATCCCTGAAATATCATTTTTGCCTGTCTATCTTTTCCTATATGTCTTTTCTTAGGAATACTTTACTGTGGAGTAGATTAAAAGCTTTTGTTGTTCTTTACTCAGTGGACCTCTATCCTGTAAAAGTATTGCTTCTTACGGAGCAGAATTCTGCATATTTCTGGAGATATAAATGGGCGTGGTTGCCGCTGTATTTAGAATTGACTGCAATCTGCACTTGGAATCTGTCTGGCTGCTTCGCCACAGGGAGAGTGAGAATTCTTGAGTTAGCAGCAACCATCAACGTAACAGCCCTGTGCTCTTGCAGATAAACCAGCCCACTCAATGCAAAAGCAAGTCCTGCGCCAAAGTTTCTCTTAGGCCTCTGTTCAGGCAGGTGTCTAGAAGCGTGATTTATGATCAGGATGAGTAGGCAGATTGGGGCTTCTTCCATTATTGTTTGCCCAAGGGACTAGTATGATTTCCACTCCCCATTTTTGGGAGTTTCGATGTCCAAGGATAACGATTTAATAAAGGAAGGTATCAGGCCTCTCTGCATATCTTCTGCTTGCTCCCTGACCTTGCTTTCATTGGGGGTGGTCTGGCTGGGCCATGAGCCAGAGGGGGGCTGAAGCGAGAGGTTGTGCTTGCCCCCTCGCAGCCCTTCTGAGGTTCCAGGAATCCTCTATCTCAAATATCTTGCCAACTCTAAAACTCCTCGCTGACAAAGAAATCTATATATTTTAAGTAGCATTGAATTCCAGAATCCAGTTAAAGCAGGATCTATTACAGACCAATAAACCAGAATAATATGGGCATAAAATGGTGGATGTCTGTGAGAACCTACTTCATGTGCCAAATGTGGATTCACTATTTCACTGCAAAATATACAAGCAGCACGTGAAAATGTATATGTATAGTTTAAACAACACAAGAAATAGCTTTTAAACCACCATCTATGCCAGGAAATGGAACATCACCAGTACCCTAGAAGCTTCTTGCATGCTCCACCCAGATTGTATATCCTCCCCCGACCCCCTCAGATAACTACTCTCCTAAATTTTGTCTTAATCATACCCTTTCTTGTGTGTGTGTGTGTGTGTGTGTCTGTGTATCAGCAAATAATGTACAGGTATTTAGTTTTGCCTGTTTTGAAACTTTATCTGAAATCACACTGTATAGTTTGCTTCTTTGTCAACATTGTTTTTGAAATTCAGCCATACCGGTGTGTGAAACAGGCCCATTCATCCTACCACAGTGGAATAGTCCACATTGTGGAAAACCGGTACCTTTTAATCGTCCTACTGTTGAGAAACACTTGAATTGCTTCCTTTATGAATGGTGTGCTGAAAACATGTGTAAACATATTTCTTCGTGCACAAGTGTCAGTTAAATGGTGACAGCTCTTTGTTTACCAGACCCCTTTCATTGAGGAATCATCAGCAAATGAGAAAAGCCCTCAAGACTGAACTGCTTAACATTTTTAAAAAGTGGGAAGAACTAGAATCTGGAATCTATTGACCAATGAGCATGATGAGGAAACTCAGCAAAATTCTGAAGCAGAAAATTTGATGTGATCTGTACTTCATGGTACAGTACTTAAAAAGAAAATGAGATTCCCATGATGTGGTGTAATGTCACTAAAAATAAGCCATGATGTATCATTTTAATCAATCCCTTTGGTAGAGTCACTGCACAGGTAGGTCCAGGAAACGCTACGCTGACCTTTTTTGCCTGTGAGCATTCTATGAGCTTATGTACTGATTCCCTGTTTAGGACTATTCACAGTGGCTTATATTTGTTTGTTTCTGTCCATGTCTGCTTTTCCAGATATTTTGTTGGATGGATGCTCTCCTTGAAGACAAGATCGGGAAAATAGGATCAATAATGGTACAGGGAAGACTACTAGTAGTTTTAGAAACATCACATCTAATGATTATCGCTTAGAAGATAAATACCCATTTAAAAGTTTCTATTTGAGCCTTTGCTTTGGTCAATATTTTTTTTAAGGGTTCAGATGAGTTTGTTTATTTGTTTGCTTATTTATTTATTTAATGTAACAACTTCATTGAGATATAATTCATGTATCAAACAATTCACCCATTTAAATAGCACAGGTTAATGGTTTTTAGAGCAGGTAACCATAACCACAATATAATTTAGAACATTTTCAACACCTCCCTAAATAATGCTATATCCATTAGCAGTTACCCCCCATATCTCCTCAACCTCCCCAGCCCTCGAAAACCACTAACTTACCTTCAGCCTCCATGGATTTGACTATTCTGGATATTTTACATAAATGGAATTATACAATACATGTGGTCTTTCATGACTGGCTTCTTTCACTTAGCACAAGGTTTTCAGGGTTCATCTGTGTTGTAACATGTATCAAGACCTCATTTTTTTTTATTACTCAATAATATTCCATTCTACAGATATACCACACTTTACTTATCCATTCATGAGTTGATGGACATTTGGGTTGTTTCCACTTTTTGGCTATTTTGAATAATGCTGTTATGAACATTCTTGTACAGATTTTTGTATAGACGTGTTTTCATTTCTCTCTAAACGTTCTCATTTCATCTCATTTCTCTTGGATATATATGTAAAAGTGAGCTTGCCAGGTCATGTGACAACTCTAAGTTAACCTTTGAAGGAACTTGTCTTGGTCAATATTTTAATAAGTAATTTAGATGAAGACAAAATTATAATGATCAAATTTGTGAATAGTATAAATCTGCAGGGTATCAGTGCTCTAGAGTGATGCTGTTTAATATGGCAGTAGCTAGCCACAGATGACTGTTGAGCATTTGAAATGTGGTTAGTCTGAATTAGGCTGAACTATAAATATAAATTGCATACTAGATTTCAAAGTCTTATTATGAAAAACATGAACATAAAAATGTCTCAATAATTTTATGCCAATTACATGTTGAAATGATAAAATTTTGGATGTATCAGGGTAAATAAAATATATTATCAAAAATTAATTTTATCACTTCTTTATACTTTTTTATTGTGGTTACAAGAAAATTTAAAATTCCATATATGCCTCCCATTCTATTTCTATTGAACAGTGCTGCCCTGTTCCTTGTGTACTCATTTCCTCCTTCAAACACTGTATGGATACTAACTTGGCGGGGTTTGGGACCAGTTAGACCTGGATTCAAAGTCAGATTCTTCTTAGTTGGGAAGCTGTGGATGAGTTACTTAACATCTCTAAGTCTCAATTCTCTTAAGTGTAGAAATTAAAAAATAATAATATTCATTTTATCAAAATGTCACAAGGATTCCATAAAAGAAGTTACATAAAGAATTTAGCTGAATACAGACACATAGAAAGAGCTAAGTAATTGTTACTTCTCTTTTTCCTCTCCTCTCATTTCTAGTCCATTAAGCAATAAGTAACTAACCTAGTTGGACAGTTCTGAGTGGTAACATGTGCCACCTCCTGTGACTTATCATGTATTTATTTTAATAAGGAACGTCATCATATTGTGCTTAATAGAATGGCTTCAGTGGTTGCATTTTTCAGGTAGCCAAGATCGCGTAAATAATACTAGTAGCCACTTTCATCTGTTCTGTGATCAGGGTAGAATTTAACCTTTCCTGTCTGCAATGCTATATACTCTAAGTCTTAAACCAGTTTCGAGTTGTTTGAACTTTACTCAGCACTGAGGATATGTGGCGATTGAGACAGCTCACATGTGTTTCAGGATGTCATTCAGAACTCATTCAATATGGAAAACTAAGTGAGAACTTCTCAAGGGAACTCGTTCTCTTTCCAGAGGTCGCTGGAATTTCCTGTTTCTGTTTGGACTCAAAACATCACATGAAGTTCTGCTTTCTCTGAACACTTTGGATCCTGGCTTGACCCAGGAAGGCACAGTTAAGTTTAAATGAAAAACACGCACATCACGGACTCTTCAGCATCTCCAGTTCGGAGGCATGTCTGGTTGACGAGAAGCTGTTTTCTCCCAACAACATTGATCACGAATTGTACTCTCTTCGCCTCTGCTGAGGAAATTTACCTTCTTTTCCAGAATCAGCAACTACCTACAATTTTTTTTTTTTACTGTGGTAAAATACACATAACATATAATTTACCAATTTAACCATTTTTAAGTGTACAGTTCAGTGTTATTAAATACATTCATAGTGTTGTGTAACCATCACCGCCATCCATCTCTGTAACTCGTTTCATCTTGTAAAACTGAAACTCTATACCCATTAGATAATAACTCCTCATTCCCCCCTTTCGCCTGCCCTTGGCAAGTGCTGTTCTACTTTCTGTCTCTATGACTTTCACTACTGTAAGTATCTCATATTAGTGGAATTGTACTGTATTTGTACAGTATTTGTCTTTTTATGACTGGCTTATTTCATCTCACTTTCATTAATGCCCTCAAGTTTCTTCCAAGTTGTAGCACATGTCAGAATTTCTTTCCCTTTCAAGGCTGAATAATATTCTGTTTTATGCATACACTACATTTTGCTTATCCATTCATCTGTTGATGCTCACTTGGTTTGCTTCCACCTTTTGGCTATTCTGAATAATGCTGCTATGAGCATGGGTGTGCAAATGACCTTTTTGCATGTTCGGAAGCAGACCGAACATCAACTGTATAGAGAAATGGATGGAAAAGAATGGGTAATTATTTTTACTCAATTGTTTTCCCTCAATTAAGAGGGAAAAATTTGCCTCTGACCATTGAAATTTTATGTAATCAGAAAAAATCTCTTGATGTACTGAGGGTTCCAGGCACTTATTTCCTTGCTATAAGTTTCTGTAAGAAGGTATATAAATAAAATGATATTATCATTGTTGAGCATTAATTACTTTCTTTTCTGTATGTTTTTCCTCCCTAGATGATCGGTATCTAGAACGCTTCTATTTGGTACACAGTTAAAACAAATTAAAAGTAATCTCCAAACACTTGTTGTAGAAATGTGAAGAGCTTAGTCTGGGGTAGTAGAACCGGTACCCTCTGCCGTCCTTTGGACCACCTCGTTTCCATTTGCTTGATCAGGGATTAAACATCTTTCAGCCATGTGTGAACTTGGCACCTTTGAGCATCCTGCTGAAAGTTGCAATTCCTTTGACATCCTACTTTACCCTCTAGAGAAATTTCTAAAGACTTCCTTCCAGCTGTCACCCAAAATGATGAAGGTCCATTTACTGACAGAGTTGCTTTGCATGCCCTGCCTAAGTATACAATGAGTATAAATGCATTTATTGACATTTCCAGGGCAGTAGAATTTTGGAAATATTACACCAACTTTTATAGGTTCTTTGTCTAGAGGATGGAAGAGAACATGGCTGCGTAGTGACAAAATTTTCCTACTGACACATTCTGTTGCTTGAGAGTGCAGCAGCCATTATTCCATTTCCCAGAAAGTCAAACCAAAAAGGAAAGCAGCGTTGACTTGCCAATTTATCAGCCTATCCAACTTATCAATGGAGAGAACGCCTTGTACTTCTAGTCTATAAAGTCTTGCGCAAATTCCTATTTCTAATGTTTGCAAAAAGGATCAGTTTGTTCCAACCTTTTTGGACCAAAGTCATAGTGCTGCCTTGAGCAGGAAAGAGGTTACTGAGAAGAAGCCAAAGAATTAAGTGGGTTGCTTCTTCCTCCAACTCCTTTGGCATTGTGATGACTCCTCACCTTGTGAGAAGCAATGCAGCTGACTAGATACGGGTGGCTTTAATGAAATTAATTATTGCCCAAAGGCAGTAGCCAGACACACCTACTTTATTTTCAAAATTAAATTGTTTGATGATGAACGGATAAAGAACAGATGGCAGGGAAGTTGGAGGTAACAATAGGTAAGTTTTCTTTTCTGGGATGGTGGTTATTATCCTATTCCTATCAACAGTGACTAGAAACCAGAAAAATATTTATTTAATTTGAAAATTATTTCAGTTATTGCACAAATATAATCAGAATTTTTAAAATGGATTTAAAGAATAATTAACTCATAATACACTTCCTTAACATAACAACTTTTAATTTTTCCCAGTCTTTGTCCATAATAATTCGGAGAAAATATTGCTCTTTTTACATCTGATAATTCTCATGTCATTTAACCAAATGGTTTAAAAGGAGATTTGAAGCTACAGAGCTTCCATGAAAACATCTCTACATAATAAATGGGTCAAAGAGAAATATTATTTAATTATAAAAATATACAAGCCACAAGAATTTATTACAGTCATGTGCCTTTATGCCAAAACAACATAAAAGCTGAATACATAAAGCAAAAATTCATAGATACATAAAGAGAATTTAAAAAAAAAAATTGTTCTGGGACATTGTACTATATCTCTTTCAGAGTTTAATAGACCAAGCAGATAAAAATAAGGAAGAATAGGTATGAAAAATATAATTAACACCCTCAACATTATATATATATGACTTTATATCCTGTAGAGAATATATACTCTTTTATGTCTGTGGGCATTTACATGAAAGTCATGTAATTGGCCACAAAGAAATCATTAATAAATTCTAAAACGTGGAAGTGAAAGTTTTGGAGGCCATACTCTTTGCTCATATTCCAATAAAACTAATGTATAGATATACTGATTTGAAGAAAGCTCTGCCTAAACTAGCAGAACCTAATTTAATGTCATATTTTTATTGGCAGGGAGTAATAAACGGTTTAGGTCCTACGTTAATTTAGAGCTTGTGAATATGGGGACAACCAAGGGTACTAGATAATTGAGATCTTAAAATTTTATTGGGGGAATCTCAGCTTCTTTAGGGTCACTGGGTGGGTAGCTGTCAATCCTTCGGAATATTCCCATGGGTTCAAAAATGTTGATAAGGGATGGACTTTGAGATCGAACAGCTGACAAGCCAGAATGAACTTTAAATGTTATTTCTTTCTTTTTGGTGTGGAGGAAACAAGGACCGCTGTGACCATGGAGCTTGTCCAAGGGCCATGATAAGATCTTCCTTCCGCGTGTGGAACTGCGCTCTGAAGCACTAGACTCTTAATCAGCAGAAAGAGGAAATCAAGGCTTCCTTCCCAGTCCCACCTGGCCTCCACACACTGTGAAGCTGCCTTTACAAAATGCTCTGGATGTTGTCAGCTCGAGACCCACTTTTTGTTTAATTCCCATTGACATTAGACTAAACAAAGCATTGTGCTCCCATTTTAATACGTGGTTCCTTAAAAGAAATTATTTTCTATTTCATAAAGATAGAGCATCATAGGTTATGATTGTTCAACCTATTCTGTCAATATCATGATTATGTTAAATTAAAAATATATTTCATGAGGTAATGAATGTGGGTCGGATTGGGATGGGGCAGGTGTTGTCTTTGATGAAAGAAACCTTTTAATTTTAGATAGAATTACCCTATTGTATCCCTGCCTGGTGACAATAAGAACATTTTATTTTATCTAGTCCATAAACCTCAGAAAGGTAAGCTCTGAAGACACAGGCGGAGTGTAGGGCTCTTTCTTTGGTTCTGATGTGCAAACAAGCCATCCGAAACCTTTCCATATTGCAAACCCCATTTGTAGACCGAGATCCATTAAGGAAATGAACGTGAGCCAGCACTGGCTGAGGGCGAGTCATCCTCTGGTACATCTGAGATTCCAGAAGATGCCACATTGCAAAAGTCTTCCAATAGCATGCACTGAGCTAACGAGGAAGCATTTCAGCTTTGTTTTAAAATAAAATAGTTACCTTAGAAGATGGAAAAAACTGATATCCGCAGACCTGCAAACTCTTGTTTGCATGGTGCCGGCTGAAACACATGGAATTCTGCTGCAATTCTAGTGGTGGACAGACCCAGCGTAAAACAAGAAACCTCAAATATTTTCTACAGACTTCTTCTTTTCTCTTTTCTCGTCCTTTGTACCTTCCCCTTAACCGACAACTCCTGGGTGCTGGCCTCCCTCTTCTTTGGGGACCCGGTCCTTTTTGGAGCAGTCTTGATGATGTGGGGAGGGGAGATGCTGTCGTGAGCTCTCACACCCCTGTACTTGGCTCAGGAGGCTACTCCTCCACCATTGCCTGGCCAGTCTTTCTGTTCAAAAGATCAAAGCACCCAGGAGGCAGCCACAGAAGGAAGACTAAGTTCAACTCTGCCGCCTTTCTATGCCCCATTGGACCATGCAGCGTGACGTTACATAAAATGCAAATTGAGCTTTCCCTCCATCTCCTTTGTTACGAACCGGAGCAAAGTTTGTTCATGTGCTTGTTGGGAAGAAGTCTGATTTGGAAATCTGTATAGCTGATTGCTGGAGAATGAAAATATGCCTGTAAGCCAGAGTTATTTTTCCTTCTCAGTGTTTGCTTAGATTGTAAAAGGAGTGGTAGTATTTATTGTCTAGTGTGCAGTGATTGAGAATAGATGCGTGCACGCACATGAACGTTTGTTAACTTCTTAAAAGGAAGTTATCCTCATGTCTAAAGTAGCAGAAATGTCAGTACTTAGCAAACATCAACTATTTAGATATGTGACTTGATTATTTGGAAAATCTAACGAAATTTAGAACAAACAGTATTCTAGTAAAAAACAGGAAATAAAAGAGAAAGAACATTTATTTGGATATGAGTAGATGTCATTAATGACAGCATTCTCCTCCATTATACTGTAATATTTATAATAAATCTGTACTAGGGCTAAAGCTTTTAGTTAAATACACATTAAACTGACTGATCACAGATGAGGTACGTGACCTGTCAAGAAACTGAGGTTGGTAGAATTCAGTAAATGCAAATTTGTCTCTCTCAGGTGTGCTGTTTCTGCCTAACAGAAGGCCAAACACTTAGGATCAATTAAGAAGGGGTGTTCATAAAGTCCGTAGGCAGTTTTACTTGCAGGAACTTTAGATACATCCTGGATAAGAGCAAACACTTAAAAATGCTATTAACTCATCCAAACTCATATTTTACTTTAGGGCCAAGATCAATAAATCGATTCACTTCTCACAGACAATTAGCGTATTCATCTAGTCAACTTGGGGAGGGGAAGCTTTCCTCAAATTGCTTTATTGACTCTCACTAAATCCTTATGATTTAGGTAACTGTTAGGACCAGAGAGGGATTGGGACTAGGATGGTAGCAGACGACATTTAAAGGCAACCACTGGTATTGGTGGAGAGAATCCCCGTTACGCTGCAGTAAGTCAGTCAAAGGAGGAGGAAAAGAACCTTTCTCTTGTTACCCACAGGAAAACACCCAGAGAAAAACCATCAGCTGAAAGACATCCTGAGTTGAATCTATGTGATTATTTCTTTCCCTTCTTACTACCAACATAAGCGGTGTGGAAGACGTCACTGGACTTTCCCTGAAGTTTAACAGTGTGTTCGGCTTGTATTTACTTTATGTTTGGCTTAGACTTTTGTCTTATTATTTTAAAAAAGACTTTTTTTTTTTTTTTGAGACAGGGTCTTGCTCTGTCACCTGGGCTAGAGTGCAATGGGTTCCTTTAGCTCCGTGCCCACTCTGTAAAGCAGGTATTATTATTATCTTCCTCTGGAAAATAAAGACAGTGAGGCTTAGAGACATGATATAGTTTACCCAAGGCTACATCTAGAAAATAGCAGAGTCAGGATTTGAATTCAGGTCACTCTGACCCTCAGAGCTCACGCTCCGGCAGGGAGGGCACTGCCGCCTTGTGTCTTGTTCTCTATTTGCCACTATGAGGCCACAGGCCCTTGTAAAGGCTAAATAAGATCATGTCCATGAGAGCCCTTTGAAAACCACGGTGCAATGTGCAGATATGAGATTTTTATAACTCCAGATTGTCCAGAAGACATAACAAACAGCCACAGTGGAGGGATCTGGAGAGGGAACCGTCAAGGTTTGCACTGGGGGTCTCTCCTGGGTATGATTAAGCGAGGAGAAGTCCTGCTTGTCAAAAAAGATGTCGGTGCTGGAGACTCAATTCCAGCTGAATTTACAACGGAGAACTTGTGTTCTGACCTCACATCTCCTCCCAGAGTGAATTTGTTAGCACAACATCTCATATTTTCTAGGGTAAGCATGCTATGCGGCCTGAAAACCAACCCCTGGAGCCCGGCTCCTTTGACTCCCTACACCTGATTTATTGGATCAAATGTCTAGCATTTCAGGCTGATTTTAAAAATGGAAACAAATCAGGAGGCAGAGGGTGCCTCTGGGATCTGAAACTGGTTTGTGTCCTCTTTTCACATAAGAACAAAATTAGGAGATTTGTGTTTAAACCACTTGGGTGGAAACACCATGAGGGACAGAGGCAAGATTTGAAAGGAGAAGGTGAGAAGCCAGTGCGTTTTCTGGGTTTTCACAGGGAGAGCGCTCGCTCTGCTCTGCTCAGAGGAGCTTGCAGCCAGGCCCTCCAGAGGTGGGTGTAAGTCAACACATTTCATGCACTAGAGGTTTTCCAAAATGGGGCCCCGAATCCACGAGCTGGCTCAGAACATGGCTCTGATTTTTTATGGAGTTGGGCCATCTGTGGGGGAAGAGAGTCAGGAAAAGAAGAGAAGGCGAGAGGAATGAATGAGGAAGAGGAAGCAGGAGGCAAATTAGGATTTAGAGGGATGAGGAATATGTTGCCCCAACCACCTGAGAGGAAAACACCAAAACCAAAAACAGTTGTGGAAATCTAGTATTGAATTGCTAACAATATGTGTTCTTTCACCTAATATCCTTGATCTTTTAACGTCCAACTTCAAGGTATGAGAATAGGTTTGCAACAAATCATATAAATACAAGGCCCATAGCACTTCTTATGCAAAATCACTAGACCTTCATCAAAAGAAGAGCAGAAATTTCTCCATAACCATCGATCATTGGAAACATGGGGCAATTCATGAGTGATTCCTTAGTTCTCTTAGGAGTAACCATCACTAATTGTATGATGCCCATAAACATTTAAAACACATTAGGTACTAGCCTATCCTTTGACTTTCAGAGAGTCCATATTGTTACTCAATTAGCAATTTAATAAAATCTCAAATTCTAGAGGATTAGAATAAATTCTAATGTAACATCAGCTTTCAATACATCCTGAATTGTTTTGTTGTCTTCATTTAAAAAATTAACATGATCAAGATATATATATTATATACTTCCCTTGAAGGCAGGGGTATTTTTTTTGTTGTTTTTTCATTACTGTTTTACCAAGGAAAGCAAGTGTGCTCTCAACATTGAACTATGTTTGCTGTGCTTGTCAGCCGCTTGGTTGTAATGGGGCTCTTGACCCATTTGTACAAGTTTACCAAGCTCAAGAGGAGACACAAACATCCTATTCTAGTCCATGGTAAAAGCAGAACTTTTCTGACTTGCCTTCATCAGCTTTCCTTCTCCCAGGATTTTGGCTCCTGAGGCTGTATCAGATGAAAAGAGTTGGCTTCTAATATAAAAATCACAGTCATCGCCACTATAGAAATGCTGCCTATGTTCGTCTCTACCACCCACGCTTTTGAAAGTTGGCAGCAGAGGGGAACTTGAACCATTCTCTAGAATCACGCAATAGACGAAGGAGAAGTTTGTCCTCTAATGTGGGGGAAAGGCTGAGGAAGTGTCAAACTGCACACATCCAACAAAAGGGCGAGCCTGCACTCTGGTTGACAGTTAGGGATTACGAGATACCGAACCTAGGGGCATGTATTTTCATCCACGTACATATCCCACACAAATCCAGCAGAGAGTGATGGAACAGATTTGTGCTGATCCCGGGTGGTTTGAATGAACAAGAAACAGCTCTCTGCCATGTTCAAACAGAGTCTAGAGAACTCGGATTTGGAAGTGATGTGGGGATTCCCATATCCGGCCAGGATTTGGACTAGGTAACACTACTTACCTTGAGTTTCTATAAAATCTCAAGACCCCCACAGATCTGCATTTTATATGCAGGAAGTACGTTGCCGATATTCCCTCCCCCGTGTGCATCCCCAATCCACAATAAGATTCTAAATAAATGTGATGAATCAGCGTTGATGTGAAAACTAATGAAGTGAAATCCAGGACTTCTTGCTTTCTCCAGTAGACCATCCTCACTCTTCTGGAATCTGTGAACCACGCGATGGTTTAAACCCAAACAAGTGTCTCTAGTGGAGGGTTTCTCAAGTAGGAGAGGAGTGCAAGCTAGTGAGAGATACCACATATTTCTATAATCCCAACTCCCAAATCAGCTGTACGTTGGGGTGGGATTCTTAGTGCAATCCAGTGGCCATAGGGAACGATGTTTGTAGAGAATCAGAGGGTCTCTCTGTCTCTGTCTGATTCTCTGCTTGGACCAACACTGTTTTGTACGTCACTGTGTCTCTGGTGCACTGAAGGTGCAGCTACCAGTGATATCTGAGCATCTCCCCCTCCCCTGTTGGCATGGAAGGCTGTTTCTTCTGTCATGAAAGAGGGCACTCATGCATGATTGGGGGTTCACCTAAGGGCCATAATAAATCTCGGAGGGAACTTTCCACCCTTTGGATTCCAGCTCCTCCCTTAACTGCCTTCCCAGGGAAATTCCTTTTACTCAGGGCCTCAAGGTGGGTAAATAGGCAGAGCAGTGGAGAGGGGAGTCAGGGACTCCTCTTTCCGGAGGAAACTGCATCTGAAATCTGAGCCAGGAGGTGCTTGTCATGCACTGCTGCCGCTGGGAGAGTGGCTCTTACAACCTTGAGGACAAAGAAAACAGCGAGGGGGCAAAACCCTTGATGCGAATGCTGAATGCCGTGTAAACCACTGAGCCGGGATCCTGGGTATCCAGCCACACCTAACCACGTGCCTTTTCTGTGAGAGTCACGGTGCTCGCCTGAAAACCATTCAGATGACCCAGAAGCAGATCCAGGAAAACGTTTAAAAGGCAGAGCTGTCCCACGGACCTTTCTGTGACGGTGGACGTATTTGACATCTGTGCTGACCTAGCACTTGAAATCTGGTTAGTGTCACTGAGGAACTGACTTTTTAGTTTCATTTGCTTTTAGGGAATTTAAATTTATTTATTTGCTTTTGAATTTAAATTTTAAATTTGCAGAGTCACACATGGCTAGCGGCTGGTGCCTCGGGCAGCACGGTTTAAAGGCACACGTGTGAGCAGCACGCGCCACTGCTCTCGGCAGACTTGCTCTTCCCTTCCCACCCCGCTGTTGGTTGCAGGAGAAGTCCTCTAAAGGCATTTGTATTCCCCATCCCTTCCCTGTTCTCCGGTCACCGACTTGTTTCAGGAGTTACAAGAAAGTTCAGAGCAAAGCGATTCAGAATCCTCCTTCACCTACAAATATCCTCTGTGCGGACACCTGAGCTCCAAACCCGGACTCGGGGGCAGCTGCTTACCTGCTGGCCCTGTTGACCTGTCTGGCCGAGGCATTTATTTCTGTGAACACATCTAAGCTTATTTTCAGAATTCAAGATTCTCCAGGCTCCTGCCTCCTTCCATTGTTTGCTTTTGCCACAGTTTCATTCACCTGTTTTACCCTTTCTTCAACCTCAAGGTCTATCAACTGAATTGTGGTCAACTTGAAGAAGCGAATCTGCTTCCATTGGATTCCTGCTGTGTCTACAGCACTGATTAACATCCCTACACATATCACTTAGAAGAATGACCTGAACCATCCCGAAACTCCCCATCCGTCATTCCTGGCTTTCCCCTCTCTCAGTCAGTGACACTTGAAAAGGCAAGAAAGTTAAGTATCAGTTTAGATTTCTCATTACTACGATGGACATAATGATAGCTAATTCACACAATTGTTTGATGATCGAACAATTTACGTGATGTTTGTTGCATGTGCCGTCAACAAAGGTAATACACTCAATAGAGGTCACTCGCATTCTCTCATAAGCTGTGTGGTAGTTCCTGAGTGATGGCTCTTTTTGTAAAGACATTGCCTGGAAGTTTACGGCTTCCTTCCTCTCCTATTGCGAAGACATTACTTTGCATTTTCATCCTCAATCATAGCATGTATCAAGCTGTACAATGCTAGATTATTATTGCTGTATAACCCTCCACTCCTTGCATTTTTTTTTGCAGTAGTCCGTACAACACTGTTTAACGAATTGCATAAACATATCATCTAACTTTCTGTGAGATTCTCTATGCTGAGGCTTTTCAGATGCTCGCCAGGGCTCTCAATTCTGTGGCAGCTTGGACTAAGTAGCACCAACATCTGCCACTGCCTCGCCCTTTAGGAACAAAGAGCTGTGCCCCTCATGTCATTCATTCCACTCGGGGTCAACCAGGTCAGGGGAAAGCATATTGCGGAGGAGTTGAGCGAGGATCTTCCTCTGCACAGCTTCTTTCTTTAAGGTTTATGCATTTTCTTTATGGCCAAGGTTCTAGGCACAGAGACACAGTTGCATTAAACCTTTATAACTGAATCATAATCCCGTGTACTAATTGTAGGTGGAGAGGAAAAAATGAAGCTAGCAGGTAGTGGTAGAAAAACGCCTAAGTTTAACCACGGTCAACACTGTCTCATGATCAGAATTCTATGTAGCGTGCCACCCTTCACGTACGCATACCCTGGAGGAAGGCAAACTTCCCCTGACAAATTGGTTGTGCCCGTAAGAGAAGTTGCATTTGAGGAAAGCTCCCCACTTGTCTAGAGAGAAGTTGGGTGGCTCTCCCTCTGCCTGAGGGTTATGTAGCTAGAGTGAGAAGGAGAAAGTTCACTGTTCCTTTAAAGCCAATGCAGATCCCAAATCCTTGACTTTAAGTTTATGAATAAAAAGTGAAGAAATTCCTAAGCCACTGGGAATACTAACTACTATTATTGATCACTTTCAATATAGCCAGCATTGTTCTAAGTGCTTTGCACTTACTAACTCATGTCATCCTCCTAAGAAGCAGATGCTACTACTATTATTAATATTAATACTGCTGTCTAAGAGATAAGAAAACTGCAAGTAGAGAGAAGTTGAACAGCCTGTCCAGCTAGGAGGAGGTAGAGTCAGTTTTCAAAGCCTGATAGGGAGCCCCAGAACCCATGCTAGTGAGCCCTGGAGTGGCTGAACGGAATTAATATCTTTTCACTTTTTTATCTCCTCCCCAAGGTGGGGGCAGTTCTAGAA
>CAUYSK010034784.1:0-27630 GCA_963575035.1 Avahi laniger
TTTGACAAAATTCAACACCCTTTTATGACAAGAATGCTTAACAAAATAGGCATAGATGGGACTTATCTAAAAGTAATAAAAGCCATATTTGAAAAACTCACAGCCAGCATCATACTCAACAGGGAAAAATTGAAAGCATTCTGCTTAAAACTGGAAGCAGACAAGGTTGCCCTATATCACCACTTCTATTCAACATAGTGCTGGGAGTCCTAGCCAGAGCAATCAGACAATAGAAGGAAATCTAGGGCATCTAAATGAGAGCAGAAAAGGTCAAACTATTGCTTTTTGCTGATGATATAATCTTATATATAGAAAGTCTCAAAGACCCTGCCATGAGACTATTAGAATTGGTAAACAAACTCAGCAAAGTCTTAGATTATAAAATCAACGTACAGAAATCAGTAGCATTCCTACATGCCAACAACAGTCAAACTGAGAACCAAATCAAAGACTCAATGCCCTTCACAACAGCAAAAAAGAAAATAAAATACCTAGTAATATATTTAACCTAAGGAGGTGAAAGACCTCTATGGGGAGAACTATGAAACACTGAGGAAGGAAATAGCAGAGGACGTAAATAGGTGGAAAACAATACCATGCTTATGGGCAGGCAAAATCAATATTGCTAAAATGTCTATACTGCCCAAAGTGATCTACAGATTCAATGCAATCCCTATGAGAATGCCAAATTCATTTTTTGCAGATTTAGAAAAAATAATTCTATGCTTCATATGCAACCAAAGAAGACCCTGAATAGCAAAAACAATCTTAAGCAAAAAGAAAAATTTGGGAGGCATCAATTTACCAGACTTCAAGCTATACTAAAAGGCTATAGTAACTAAAGCAGCATGATACTAACACAAAAACAGAGCATAGACCAGTGGAACAGAACTGAGAACCCAGATATAAAACCATCATCATATAGCCATCTAATCTTTGACAAAACAGATATAAACACACACTGGGGGAAAGAATCCTTATTCAATTAATGGTACTGGGAAAATTGGATAGCCACATGTTGAAGTTTGAAACAGGATATGCACCTTTCATCTCTCACAAAAATCAACTCATGGTGGATATAGACTTAAACCAAAGGCATGAACCTATAAGAATTCTAGAAGAAAATGTTGGAAAAACTCTTATAGACATCAGCCTTGGGAAAGAATTTATGAAGAAGACACCAGAGGCAATCACAGCAACAACAATAATAAATAAATGGGACCTGCTCAAATTGAAAAACTTCTGCACAGCCAAGAAAACTATCATGACAGCAAACAGACAACCTATAGAATGGCAGAAAATATTCACATGCTACACGTCTGATAAAGGGCTGATAACTTGAATCTATATAGAACGCAGGAAAATCAACAAGATAAAATCAAACAACCCTATCAAAAAGTAGGCAAAGGACATGTACAGAAACTTTTCAAAAGCAAATAGACTAATGGCCAACAAACATGAAAAAATGCTCAACATTTCTAATCATCAGGGAAATGCAAATAAAAAGCCCCATGATAAATCACTTATCTCCAGTGAGAATGTCTCTATCAAAAAGTCCCAAGACAATAAATGTTGGCATGGATGTGAAGAGATAGGAATGTTCATACACTGCTGGCGGGACTGCAAACTAGTACAATCTCTGTGGAAAGCAATATGGAGATACTTCAGAGAGACACAAGTAGAACTACCATTTGATTCATCAATCCCATCATTGGGCACCTATTCAAAAGAACAAAAGACATTCTATAAAAAAGACACTCGCACCCGAATGTTCATAGTGTCACAATTCAGAATTGCAAAGATGTGGAAACAACCCAAGTGCCCTTCAATACATGAGTGGATTAATACAATGTGGTATGTGTATGCCATGGAGTTCTACTCTGCCACCTTTTGTATTATCCTGGATAGAGCTGAAGCCCATTCTACTAAGTGAAGTATCAGAAGAATGGAAAAACAAGCACCACATGTACTCACCATCAAATTGGTACTAACTGATCAACACTATGTGCACATATAGTAGTAACATTCATCAGGTGTCAGGCAGGTGGGAGAACGGAGGAGGGGCTGGGTATATTCACACCTAATAGGTGTAGTACATGCCATCTGGGGGATGGACATGCTTGAAACTCTGACCTAGAAGAGGCAGAGGCAATATATGTAACCTAAACATTTGTCATTTGTATCTTATAATATGCTGAAATAAAAAATAAAAAAATAAAAAGAAATTTAATAATTCCACATTTTAATAGATCTGTTTATAGTCTCAATAGCAACAATATAAATATAAGGCATTCAACACATTAAAGAACTTAAATTAATATCTCTAATGCAAATGCTATCTATAGTTCTCAGCATTCAACAAGCACTCAGTTGAAAACAAACACTAAAATGTCAAAAGGGCACAAGACCTCTAATATACTTAATCAAAAGCTAATGCAAATTTAGGATCAGGTGTATAAAAGTTGAGACGTTGATGGAGGAAACTGCAATATCTTCATGAGTCTGGAGAAAATGTATTCAAAGGAGCTTGTAATTATGAATTTGAACTGATTGTGAATATCAATTAACTGAGCTATCCTGGTAAAGAGACTTAAACTACACAGTTTTGATATATAAGTGCAAATCACATGACCCTCCTTATTAAGACAATTTGAATACATATCCTTCCACCTTGACAATCTGTCCATATTTTGTCAGAACCTAAAAAGTTTCAACACTTTAATTGTAGAAATGAAAGTGGCCACACAAGGTTTTGCTTTAGAAGATGGGCTGCAAAACAAAGTCCCTTTTTGTAGCCTCACCTGAGAAAATTTATTTTATTTTTGCTTAAATGGGTCAGAAATCAGTATTGTGTGGTGGGGAAACTATTCGATGAAACTTTTATTTAGTTAGAAAGAAATTTTTGAAAACTCACCTAAACTATTTTGCTTCTTAATATGAAGCATCATTGAATTAGTTATTTCCCTACAAACCATTCAGATTGAAGTCAGGCAAAGGGTAGTGGAGAAAATTATAAGATGTAGTATTTAAACCAGTATGTCCCAATCAGTGACATAGACATCATATCAGCAGTATAAGGTAACAATGTTTACATTTTTAAAAGCTTATATTAATACATTTATTAGTCCTCACTCTCCAAACCATTCATTTGATAATCCACTTAAGGGAAAACATTAAGGAATATTAAGCATATTATGTAAGGCAAAGATATTAAAATTGATATGAACATGATTAGCACTTGATATTACTCACCCTAATTTTTGAAAATAAGCATATTGGTAAAACATTCATCTCATTATCTGTCTTCTAAAAATTTCTACGAAGAAAATGAAGTTGGAAAAATTCTACCTGCCAAAAGACCACAAGAAAGAGACTTTCATTCAAACAATTGAATTCTTTGGTGAAATCATTCCTGTCCCATAACCCCTTTGCCCTCTTTAGCCTTGTTTCCTAAAATGATGGACTTAACACTCCTATTCATGAATGAAACCCCCTTTGAGCCTCAGGGTCTGTTAGTTATCTAACTTCCTTATAGAAGGTAACATATGGTCACACTGTTGGGGAATAACAATAACTGGAGATTCTCTCTATAGCACTACCACCAGGGTGAGTGATTTCTGAATAGTTCAAGGCCTTAGGCATGAATGAAATAGAAGGAACTTAAACATCTGAATTTCCTCTCCGTAGGGAATCTCCATAGGTCAACTTTGTTTAAAGTTACTGGTTCTACTAGTTCTTTGATTGCCCTGAGAGATTCCAACATTTGATTTTTCCTAGCGTTTCCAGCAGATATTTAACTACTTTCTGTGAATGACCTACTTAAATTTGACTGTAAAATAAATATGTATGAAGACATTTCAATCTCATTGTGCTATCTAAAAGATAATTTTTGGTAATATAATCCACTATATTTTTCTTTAATAAAACTCTGGAATGCTATAACCTTGAAAATCTTTTTCCCCTTTACTACTCTTGTATAATTTTTCAATTAAAGTCTTAGAGTTTAATAATATTTTCCCTCTTATAGTTTATCATCAGTCATAATCATTTCCTCATTTCTCTACTTCATGAATTTAAATGCTATGTTAGGAATTGCTGTTTTTCTTTCTTCCAATATTTAGTTTTCTTTTCATTAGTAAGTACACATTTTATGAATAACAGTAACAGTTAATTTCTCAGAAATATAGACCTTAAACCATTTAAGGATCAAATTTAAATTTAAATGAAACTTACATTTAATGAGAAACTATAATATATGCATATATGTGTATATAATGCTATCTGCAATATATTTTGCATGAATTTCCTCATATTTACTCTCTAAAAGCACATTGAGAGACAATAGCTTAATTCTAAGATTACTCTGCTACCTAGTATATACATGTTATTCCATAGGTCGGCAGGCATATATTAAAAAATTCAAACTGGAAAAATGAATTGTTAGTCTAAACTTTATTCTGTATATATTTATTCCTTCCCATTTATTTTCTTTTTCTTTCATAGAAAGAGAGATCTAATAGGATTTTGCCTAACAAGTCACACATATATTTAAATGCAAATTCAAGTGTAATATAACTTTCAGTTGGCAAACATATTCTGCCTATTGAAATTTTATCTCTGCAATAAAAAATATCTTAGCAATATAAAGGAGAAAAATAAAAATTTTGTTTTTTGCATAGAGAAAACATTTTAATAGTGACAATTTGATACTTGAAATTTCAGAAAGCTATATGATGAAAATTGCAAATATCTTTGCAGACATGACCTGCAGTTAAAAGTATTTTTCCTACACTTGACTTTTAAGGATTTAGTAAAACTGTGCAATAGTCACACTATTGGTACATAATTTCCACATAAATATAAACATTATACTTCTGTTTAAAGATTTAAAAATTTGAATTTCTATATAGGAAAATTAATTTTTTGTAAATAATTTTAATGATGATAAATATTTCTTCATGTATCTGAATATCACATAATTCATTAAACATAGACTCTAATAGTGGTTTATCTTTCTGTCTCACTTGACAAATATATATATATATACACACATATATATACACACACACATACAGACAGATATCTCTGTGTATACAGTTTATAATGTAAACTACTTGAGAAAAAAATTAATTATAAATGATAATGAACCAAAATAAAAATTGAACATATTTTGCACAAAGGCTCAGAGTGTTTCCATAGTACATGACAATACCTCATATTCAGCTGGAATAGAAGCTCAGCAGACTTGAGTAACCTCTGTACTAACTTGTTCATATGATTGAGAAACATCATGTTAGTTAATTCTCCAAAACTCAATTATCTGTTTATCCTTTGAGTTTCAGATAATTGAAAGGGCAGCCTTGCAAAAATAACAGAAAAATATCTAATCCAACAATTTCCCCAATAACAGCTAAAGATCAACTCTATGAGCTCTTTTGCTAACAGGCACCTCATGGAGAGTTCTATTTTTCAAAACATCTGAAAAGAACTGAACAGACAGAAAGAAAATGTTAACTTTTCTTTTTTAAAACTGCTTTTGAGGATCTACTTTTTACAGCCTTGGAGTTCCTGAGTGGACAGCAGGTGTGCAAACTTCAGGCCTCAGCCATGTCTCCAGGGACGAGTCATATCTCCAGTGATAACCCCATCTCTGAGGAAAGGTAGGGGGACTAACTCTTTGATAACCTGCCGCTGCTGTTTCTGTTATCAGCCTGCCACTAAGAAGAGAGAAGATGCAAATATAGCAGTTTGCAGTGCCTTGTTAATTTGGCTATAAACATAAACCTTTACATCCCTTAAATAAAAAGCCTGAATACCTGGTTCTCTCTGCCAACATTCTCTACCTCCTTCACTTCTGCATTGGCCCTTTTACTGTCTGGGAAACAGTAAATTAACTTCTTTCCATACTAATCTTTTTCAGAAGAAAACTTTCTCAAAACCCACACGCACTAGCTCACACCCCACCAATAACATGAAGGCTCCTTGACTTCCCCAAAAGGATCTTATTTCCCCTGAGTGTTCATCAATCTCTTCATCCGGTTGGCAATACTTATGTGTCAAATTAAGACAGGAATAATTATTATTAAAACAACAGGACAAATGCTGTCCAGGGTGACCTGATCTTCAAGGAATCTATGAAGTTGGGCTAATTTCCCTAAGTGGACAGACAGATGTACACAGGGGTAAAAATAGGGGTATTGCTTAATATTCACAATCAGATAGAAGAGAAACGAGGAGCAGAAAGTGTTTGCCTAATGGAATTGTACCATCTTTTGCTCAGTTTGCCAACCCGAGCCAATTTTCAGACTCAAAACACATCAATAGAAAAGGATATCCCAGGTACTGATGCAAAGGTTTCTGCAACACCACAGTAATCATAGAAGGTAGAAATTACCCCAGTCCTTCCACAAAGGGACTTAAAATCATTTCTATTTATTTATCCTTTTATCTTGGTAATCATGCACTGAGGAATAAGAAATACTCAGAACTTTTATAAATGTTGGCTAAAGATTTGAGTTGACATACATTGCAGATATAGCACAGCTTTCCTGCTTGTAGTGTCTCAGCCAGCATAAATATCCAAGAACTCATAAAATACTTGCTTAACTGGTATAGGTTCTTGTATAATATTACTTCAGACTAAGAAGGTGACGCATTGAGCACATGAACATGGGAGCCACTGATCGTACCATACAGAACAGTCTTACAGAAGCTGCCAGCTTTATACAGTGATGAGAAGCCTCTTGAAGGTACAGTTGAGGTGCAAGCTTGAAAATGACACCCTGTGAAAACAAAATGCCTTGAGGATTTGGTAGTATCCAAATCCAATAGTCATTACATGGTATTGCGTTGTCAATAGGTAGAAAACAAGGAACAGGAGCCAAGGAGGGAGTAGAAGTGACCCAGTGACTTCCTAGAAGAATATGTATTTCTCATGTCCACAATTTCAGATGCATTGGTCTAGCAGTTCAGGTTTCCAGAGAGGGAAAGCTTATACCAT
This sequence comes from Avahi laniger, assembly GCA_963575035.1. NCBI lineage: Eukaryota > Metazoa > Chordata > Mammalia > Primates > Indriidae > Avahi > Avahi laniger. Next base: position 7,001 of record CAUYSK010034784.1, read on the forward strand.
GGGGCAGAGTGAAAAAGAGTCCCACGAAATAAAACTAGCTGCTGTCTAATTGCATTGGCTTGCCATGCCAGTAGGCTAGGAATCAAAGCAATAACATTCCAGACTCACAGCAGTAAATTACCCTGACTATTATGAGGAACTTGCATAACTTCTGCATTACAGGGCAGGCAGGTGACATTCAGGTGATCCACTGAGGCAACGTTTTTCTTCCTTGCACATGTTTACTAATAAATGGGCAAAAACTGCTGTTATAACTTGATAATGACATTCCAAACTGTACCTTGAATCTTTCAGGATTAAGAGTCCTCTTTATAAAGTCTGTGCTCTGGTTCCTAGGTGCTGTGAACATTTACTGCTATGAGATCACAATTGTGTTCTTTCCAAAGCAATTGCCCTCATCTGATAGGAGCCTCATTGTCCAGACATTTCTAGAATGTTATAACCTTTTCTTTAATCAACTCACTGTCAGCAAATAATGTATAACTACGGAACATTCCCTGTATCACAAGGAGGTACAGCTCTGTGATGTCATGCATACCCCAGAAATCTTTGTGGTTCAGGGTGAACTTGGACTTCAGCTAAACCCATGTTTTTCCTAGCTTTTTCCTCTGCCATATCTTGCTTCTCTCACTTCATTACAGGTTTCCCTTATTTGCCTTTATTCAATAAATTACTTTCACAAAATTACCATCAAAGTTTCTGCTTTTAAGATTCTCGTCCTAAGACAGTACATTTTACATAAATTTAACTACATGTGATTTAAAGCAGGAATGTAAAGAAGCAGAAATAGACAAGCATAAAAGAAAGCCACAAAATACTTAAATATTTTGTAAAATTCTGCCACCTTTTTATTAATTATCTTATATCCACAAATGAGTATAAGATGAAACTCATGAATCTGCCACTTCCTTTGTCTGTATTTTCACATGCTCCTCACAGTATAAGCAGCTTGCTGTACTCTGGATGTTTGCTCAGGGTGTTTATGTTATTTCGAGATATATTTTTCTTACAGGAATGGCTTTTATGCCCAAGTCATAAAGCTTATCTTGTATTAAAATAGGAAATAGGAATCTGTTTCAGTGCTTTGCTGGAGGAAATCTGGGTTGGCCTGTTGAGAGTTGGCCTGTTGACAGTTGGTATGGTCTCTGACTTAGTACCTTTTTAGGAAATGCAATAATATTGTTGAGTGTATGAGATGTTCATCTTTTTGCTTACATTAGTGCCTAACCCACATGAAACTCACACATAAACCTAACCACACTCAAATTTGTGTTAAAAATAGTTATTTTTAGTAAGAGCTCCGTAGGGAACAATAGGTGGTTAACAGGAAGGTAATTGCCTTTTGGGGAGTAAATTTTTGGTGAAAAATCCACCAACACATGCAAAACCCCAAAAATAAACAAAGTAATTACAAATTTTGGTTAGTATTATGAATAAAACAGGCAAACAATTGTAATAGAGAGTAGCTGGAAGGACAGACTAGACATGGAAAGTTTACATAGCATAATCAGAGAATGAGTTTCTGAGAGGTGGCCTTAAAATTGATATCTAAAAATTAAGAAGAATCAGGCTTATGAAAAGGCAAGGATAAAGTTAAGGTCTGAGTGAAGAGTAGGTAAAAAAAATGGAATAACCTAAACAAAATTCCAGAGTCAAGAGGAAGCAAGTTTTCTGGACTGTGCCATCGTGTATACGGTGGTGATATATACTGAAAAGGATCCCTGAGAAAGGATCTGTTTTGAGGAAATATTTGTGAGTGCATTTTTTTCTTTTCTTTCTTTTTTTTTTTTTTTTTAGTGTTACATAGCAATTTGCCACAGACACAGCAACTTAAGACAACATGTATTTACTATCTCACAGTTACTTTGGGTAAAGAGACCAGGCACAGTTTAACGGAGTACTCAGTTCAGTGTCTCGCTAGCTAAAATGCAAGTGCTGACCAGGCTACATTTTTATATGATGCTCCCCTTAAAGGGAATCTATTTCCAAGCAAGCGCATTCAGATGGTTGGCACAACTTACTTCCTTTTGATTGACTGTGTGGCTGAGAGTCCTTAAATTTTTTGGATATCATCAGCTCCTACAGGCTAATTGCTGTTCCTGGAGGCCACCCACTGTTCCTTGCCACACGAGCTTTCCCAACATGGTAGCTTATTTTATCAGGCCAACAGGAGCATTCCTTGCCTTAGGAAGGCAGAAGGGCCCAGTTCCACTCATAAGGGCTTTCATCTAATTTTTTCACTCCCTTGCAAGATAATTTCTCTTTTCATTAACTCGAAATCACCTGACTTGAGTCTTGAATTAAATTTTCAAAATCCTTTCAGCTTTGGCCAATAAAACTGGCTAGGAACTAATCACAGGTCAGCCCATATTCAAAGAGAGGGAATTATATAGGATATGAACACAGGGAGTCAGAACTTATTGGGGTCACCCTTGTGTCTGCCACAGTCAGTTTGTATTTGATATTTAAAATGTAAGGTATCTTTCAGGTGTGAGAAAGAAAGTTGGATTCTAAAACAACATTTAACATTCTAAAACTTAGGAAAACAGAAAAGATCAGAGCTAGAAATATAAATTTATGATCATCTGTGAACTTAAAAAATATATATGTAAATTTCCTAGGGAAAAAAATGACTTGAAAAGACAAGAAAGCTTAGAACTGAGTCTTACAATATTCAATAATAAATGACTGGTTAGACAAGAATGAGACTGAAAATAAGGCAAAGAAAGAAGAACTACAATATAATGAGAATATTACTATTTGCTATTTTCTTTCCATTAATATTTCTAATCAAAATTTTTATTAAAATTCAATTACATAATCCACAGCATATTTGTGAAATGCAGGAGATTTTTTAAATTTTTAATTTTATAAATTATTATGGATACACAATATTAGTTGTGTATATTTATGGGATAAATGTGATATTTTAATACAAGCATACAATGTATAATGGTCAAATCAGGGAAATCAGGATCCATCACCTCACACATTTATCATTTCTTTAAAATATGTTTAAATAGAAGGAATAAGAGCTGGTGTTTGGTAGCACAATGGGGTGATACTCGTTCACAATGATTTCTTGTATATGTCAAAATAACTAAAAGAATGAAATAGGAGGTAGTTTTTATGTGAAGAAATAATTAAAACACTAAGGGATTTTCCTTATGTTGTCAAAGAAAAATTTAAAAATCCAGAAATATTTATAATTTTCTTTCATACTTTTTCCTTTGTTTTAAACTCCTAGAAGAAAATTTTATTTTTAGCTATATCGATAAATTTCCAACAAATGTGGGTTAGTTCACAGTAAATTTATGGGAAAAATTCTTTTGTTATTTTTTTCTTGAATGCAATATTTTCATTCAAGTTGATAACATCAAATTGCACATGCTAACTTAAAAGACAATATTTTGAACACACAGTGAAAGAAGGACTTTCGATAACCTTGCCCATGTTTTTTTCCCTACTATCTGCAGAAAAGAAAATGACCCATATTTTTGTCCAACTTCTTAATTATTTTATTATTTCAATTTATTTTGACTCCCCTTAAAACTTTAATGGAAAAAATATAGAAAAAAGTTGTGGGCATTATTCAGGAGATACGAATTCACACAGAGCTTAGGGAATAAGTAACCCAAAGATCAACTCTCCAAAATAATAGTGCTGAGTGAAAAAACGTTAGAGTGACTGGGAGAATGAACTAATATATGTGATATTATATAAAGGTAAACATTTATTGGCTCAAATATATATTGAGATGTCACCCACTGGTTATTTATAGATTCAGTTAGCAGTCTTAACTGCCTATATGTATGAGTTGTCATACATATTTGTATCACTTGATCTTAGCCAGAAGGACAAGAAGCTGAGTTGGCATAATTCAATTAAAAATTTTAAGTTTACTTTTCATTAACCAAAGCTATATAGCAACATAATAGAGCACTTACTCTGGGAGTTCCAATTTTTTTTTTTTTCTGGTCATCATTAATACCTCTATTCTTATGCACCAGTTTACATTTGCTAAGATGGAACATTCTATTCCCAATGGCATAATGAACTGCTTACCCTCACTTAAGTCCACTAGTATAGGTCACTATTAATTTTATGAACACTGTAATCTCTTCTAATTTACATATATATCTTTCTGAAAATTTTTCATTAGAGCTTTTTTTCTTTTAACATTGAAGCATGCCAGAATTCCCCAAGAAAACTTGATTTTATAATTTGCTTTATAAGTTTCACTTATTAATGTCATTGATAGAGTTTTTTAAGGAACTAAATAAAAAACATCCGCCAGCATGAGCTTCATTTTTCTATGTAATATTAAATTGCCTTAGCTAAAGACCTGTATCAAATGCACTTTCCTTACTAATTAACTTGGTGGTTACTTATTACATTGAAATTTAAATGTACTAATTAAATGTTTATTTTGTAATTGTATTGCATTAACCCTGATTAAGGATATATTTATCGCTTCAAGGATTACATTAAAATGTAAATTCTACTACTGTTGATTGATGTTAAATTATATCTATCAAGTAAAGCAATTACTTGGGAATTATGGCAATTGATCCAAAGTCTTTTTTATGTTACAAATTTAGGATTTGATATGTAAGTGAACACGCTGATTTTCCTGAATGATAAATTTCAAACATGGAAAATCAACTTATTTGTAACTTATGAATACTTACATTTCTCTTCTCTAACACAAATCATCAAATTTAACACAAAGTCAGTCAAAAAATAGTCTTTACTAGAAATGGACACAGAACTATGAAACAAAAATTGAATTCCCAACACGAATGAATATTCAGATACTATTGGTTTCCTAGGCAACAAGAGAGTGTAAGAATTATGAAGTATTTGGAAAGGCATTTTTGCCTTAGTTAAGAAGGTATTAGGACATTTGATGAAATAACTTAAAAATATCTTCTTAAATCCAACCAAATGAATCTTAAAATACCACTCTGAAAAAAAAATGGTACTATCTATATAGTTGTTTTGTTTTTGTCATAATGTGAGGCTTCTTTTTTCTTTAACTCTGTTTATATCCAGTCTAAAGTTAGAATAATTAGACTTTCAGTTCCAAGATGGCAATGTACAAGCAATCTGGCTTCACTCTCCCAACATGCAGATTCAGAAAACCTAAAACAAATATACAGTGCTGATATTTTCACCAGGAGCGAAAGAGAACTCAAATATGAGGATGACACAGTTCCCAGGGCCACAGAGAAGTTAAAAATCTCCAAGAAAAGAATAAGAAAATCAAACTTCCACATCCACAGTTATTCTCCCCATCATGTGCCCAGTATCAAGAGCACGGAAAATCTCCCTCCAACTCACAATTTGTACACTGGAAAAAGGAAAATTGATTTAATCAACCATCTTCCTCAACAGCTTTGGTTTCCTGGCAGGAGACTTGTGCTTGCCTTAACCCACAGAATGCATCATGACTGCCTGGAGGGAGAAATATCCCAGAGGACAGGCAGAGAGAAAAGGGGGAGGTAGGAATACCATCCCCAGCCCTGGAAACTTGGCTTGGTAACCTGACCAAAGGAGATGGCAAATCAGAGTGGCTGTTCAGCAATACCATGCTGTAGGAGGCATGTTTCACTGGTCCCCTGGCCAGCCTTTCCACACTGCTGGAATAATCCCTTTGGTACCTGCAATATTTGGGGCAGGCAATGCTCTGATCATTTATTAAAGGTGAGGCAAACCTGGGCTTAAGGTATCATCTAAAGCCAAAAAAAAAAAAAAACAACCTGGCAGTAAAGATTCACTAAACAAACCTATTTAATTACAAAAAAGCTGGACAGAGAAAACTGGAATAAATAACTAATCCTTCAATGCAAAGCTGTATATGTATACCCACAGGAAACAACAGCAAACAGAAAACCATAACCTCCCCCAAAGGACAAAGCAAAAATACAGTGACTGGCCCTAACGAGATAGCAATTTGTGAGCTTCCTAACCAAGAATTCAAAATAACAGTTTTAAGAAAACTTAGTGATCTCCAAGGTAACACAGAAAACTTTCAGATAAATTTAACAAAGAGATTGAAATAATAATTTTAAAAAATCAAACATAAATCTTGGAACTAAGAAATATACATGCTGAACTGAAGAAATTGTTAGAGGCTCTCAACAGCAGAATGGACCAAGCAGAGGATAGAAACTGTGAGCTTGAAGATCAGCTATTTGAAAAGACACATTCAGATAAGAAAAAGAAAGAATGAAAATGGAATTAAGACTGCCTACCAGATTTAGAAAATTACCTCAAAAGACTAAATGCTAAAATTATTGGTCTTTAAGCAGGAGCTGAGCAAGAGCAAGGGATAGAAAGTTTATTCAAAGAAATAATTAAAAAACTCATTAAAACTTCAGAAATATATAAATATGCAGGTACAGGAAGGTCTGAGAACACCATACAGATTCAACCCAAATAAGCCTATCAAAAAGGCACATAATATTCAAACTCTCAAAAGTCAAAGACAAAGAAAAAATCCTAAAAGTTGCAGGAGAAAAGAAGCAAATAACATACAAAGGAGCTCCAATTTGTCTGACAACAGATATCTAACCAGAAACCATATAGGAGGATTGGAAGGACATTTTTAAAGTTCTCAAAGGAAAACAAAATACATCCTTCCATCCAAGAATATTGTATTCAGCAAAATTATCTTTCAAATACGAAAAAGAAAAAACATTTCCCAGACAAAAGCTGAGATTTCACCATCACCAGATACATCATCCAAGAAATGCTAAAGGGAGTTATCCAATCTGAAGAAAAAAAAAAACCATTAATGTGAAAAAAGAATATTTTTAAGGTATAAAACCCCCTGGTAAAATTAAATACTCAGAAAACCCCAGAATACTCTATTACTGTAATTGTGGTATGCAGTCTGCTCATAACTATAGTATAAAGCCCAGAAGACATATCTATCAAAAATGATAATAACTACAACCTGTAAAGAGATAAGTAATATAAAGATATGTAAACTGAACAAATTAAAAGTCAGACTGTGAGAGAAAATAGAGTTAAAGTGTAGAATTTTTTGAGATTTTTTTTTTTTGGCCTTTATTTGTTTCTACTCTTTTATTTGTGATCCAACAAAAGTTGTCAGCCCTTTAAAATAGCTTCTTGTATCTATAAGCTGTGTTTTGTAAGCTTCGTGGTAACCAGAGTGCAATAACTCAAAAATAAAAAGTGACAAATTAAAACATACTGCCAGAGAAAGTCTCTTAACCACAAAGGAAGACAGTAAGAAATGAAGAAAGAAACAAGAGAGTCTCAAAGCAAGTAGAAAACAAGCAACAAAATGGTAGTTGGTAGCAGTAAGACCTTACTTATTAATAATAGCACTGAAAATGAATCACCTCAATTCTCCAATCAAAATGCATAAAGTGGCTCAATGGATAAAGAAACAAGACCCAACTGTATTCTAACAAGGTACCCACTTCACCTTTAAAGACATACAGACTGAAAGTAAGGAGGTGGAAAAAAGATATTCCATACAACTGGAAACTGAAAAAGAGTAGCAGTAGCTATACTTATATCAGATGAAATAGACTACAAATCAAAGATTATAAAAAGATAAAGGTCACTGTATAATCACAAAGGGATTGATTCAGTAAAAGAATATAACAATTATAAATATGCATGCATCCAACACCAGAGCACCCAATAATATAAATCAAACATATATAAATATAAAGGGAGATATAGACTGCAGTACATTAAGACTAGGGACTTAATACCCCTCTCTCAGAATGGATAGATCATCCGGACAGAAAATCAACAAAGAAACAGTAGAAACAGTAAAGTTAAATTACACATAAGATCTAATAGGCCTAACTGACATTTACAGAACATTTTATCCAATGGTTACAGAACACATATTTTTTTTCCATCAGCACATGGAGCAATCTTCAGAATAGACTATATCTTAGGCCACACATTTTTGAACAAATTCTAAAAAATCAAAATCATATCAAGTATCATTTTTGACCACTGTGGAATAAAACTGGTAATCTATAACAAGAGAAACCTTGGAAAATGCACAAACACATGGAGATTAAACAACATACTCCTGAATCACCAATGGGTCAATGAAGTAATAAAGAAGGAAATTAGAAAAAAATTTTGAAAAAATGAAAGTAGAAATTCAAGACACTAAAATATATGGGATATGGCAAAAGCAGTACTAAGAGCATTTCCATTTTCTTCCTCTCATTGTTTCATTATTGTTGCCCTACATTTGACGTTTACATATTCTAGTGCTCATTATATTGTTACAATTGTTACAATAAATTCTCATTATATTGTTACAATTTGAAGAGTCCATTAAAGGCATTGTTCATTAAATTTACTGTGTTTTCATTTCTGTCATTTCCATTTGATTTTTTCTTGTTGTTTCCATCTCTCTGCTGAGATTGGTTGGCTACTCTAACATATTGTAAACCTTTTCCATTGGAGCCTTTAACATATTAACTGATTATTTACATCCTCTGTATTTGCTTCATGAATTTTGGTTGAAAATTAGACATTTTATTTAAGACTGGAAATGGAGGTACATAGTTTTATGATTGTAAATGATTTTATCTTTTGTCCTGCTATGCCTTTAAGTGTGAAAATTTACATTATTCTTGTGAGGAGTCAGGCTAGCTTTGAGGTTTATTGTTGTTATTCTTACCCTCATTGAATCACAGCCTTCAAACTCCTCTAGCAGTATGTTGTGTTTATTGTTTGGCCAGAGGATTCTCTCCATGTCTGTTGTACCCTTAGCATTAGGTTTTCACTTTGTGTTGTGCCTCAGAGGAGGCCTTCCTCTTGCGGCCATCATTCTGCGATGGCTTTATTGCACTTTTAGTTGATGTTTGCTTGCCTGGCGGTGGAGGATGGAGACGGGTGTTTTCTGATTTTCCGATTAAGCTTCAGTTTTAAGCAGGCACTGTGTCCCTCATTCTCAAGGGTGTAAATATCTCAAGTGCCTTTGACTATCTTCCAGCTTTATTTCTGAACCCAGAAGATATTTCTGCCCCTTTCCCCGTGATTAGTGGCTTTTTTGTTTGCTCATTTCTATTTCTCAGCTGTCCTGAAGGCACCAATGTTTGTTTCTATTTTCCCAGTAAATTGGTGCTCTTTTGCTTTGGGGAGATAAGGAAGGAAGAACAGGGAGGGGGTTTGTGTCTCTCCCTCAGCAGCTGCTATTGCCCTTTGCCAGGCCTGGCACTAAGGAACTTTTTCAGGAGTCTATTCTCTGAGAGGACCTGCTGGGGTCACTGGGGAAAGCCTGCAAGGGTGAACTCTTCTCTCCACATGTTCTCCACAGCCTGCCCTCAGCCTCCACCAATTCTTCAAGTACTCTAGCTTATTTATTTATTTTTTTTAACATCGTCCAGCCACATTATCTTGAGTGAGCAAATGCTGTATTCCTTACTCACTGCTGACATCCGTCTCTCCCAGAGTACAGGTTATCCCATCTCTTTGATGGGTTCGAAAAATCTATTACAACTTCTAGTTTATCTCATTTATTTCTTTTTCTACAGTTGGTTCTTTCCTTAGTAGAAACTGGAAATATGGTTGATTTTAAAAAGCACATAATTTATTAATTAAAAATCTTAAATGGAGAGAAACAGAAATACATTAAACGGCATCTACATGTCAGACGTGATACATGCTAAGTCATTTTCAGTTTGCATCATGTTTAATTTTTCTAACATTTCCACTCTACAAATAGGACACTGGACCCTGTGAAGGTGAGAACACTGCTTAAACAGCCAAGAAGTAGTTGTGTTTGGAGCCCTTACCTGGCTAACTCCAAAGAGATGTATTGCATGTCAGTGTTCACAGCTGTTATCTTTTATGCATTAAAAAATAGGGAAGACAAAAAAAAAAAGACTTAATAAGAAAATCAGATTTTATTAAATCTTTTACATATAGGAAAAATATACTGCTGCTAATTTTATAAGAAAATTTTTTGCTAAAATACTACTCTTTAGAGCCAGAAATCATGTGGCATTTAGGATATGGTCCAGATAGCAGTCTCAAGTCTTAGGCTCTCACAAAAGATCAAAAATAAACAGCCCAAATGACACACTATTAATGTTATTTCTTCACTTTATGCCTCTTGAGACATACAGTTTTCAGTTCTTTACGTACAAGAATAAAACACAAGATGTATGAATTAAATTTATATATTAGAGACAGATATTTCCATGATATGACAGAAAAATATTTTGTGAACCAGTGAAGCATAATTTTATACTTATTTTCTGGTTACCTCCATAGGAAAGTCAATGGTGTTTACAAAAAGAATTTACTTTCCACTTACCTCCATAGAAAAGTCAATGGTGTTTACAAAAAGAAAAAACAATTTTATGCTGAATGCTTTATCATTTGACTTTTATATTCAACAGAGTTGTTTACGTAACATGTATTTAAGAATATATGCTATACTCTCAACATTTTTGAAGTTAGATAATTTTCAGAGATTTTCTCTAAATATGATACAAGTTTTATAACCTCACAGTTACAGTGTTTCTGTTCTGAAGGTGGACAAATTTAGAAATGTTCCAGCTGTCTATGAAGCTCAAATTGCTTATTGGAAAGAACTATGTGACTGGATGTTTCTTCGAATTCATATTTAGGAAATCAGACATTGAGATATATTAACATGTGTAGATTTTCAGCATGTAAAAATATCTCCACATTATGTTGAGTGCTAACATTAAGAATAAAAAAAACCCTTCAATATTTTCCATAATCATAAAATTGACACATTTGTTTAATAGCAGTCTAAGTTGAAAGAGTCAAATATCCTAAGAATTTTCTTCATTGCTATTTGTAGTAGGCTCAAAAATGATCCCCCAGAAGGTATCCATGTCCTGGAATTTGTATGTTATCTTATTAGGCAGTCTTTGCAGATGTGATTTAGGATTCTGAAATTATGCAACTATCCTGGATTATTCAGGTGGGTCCTATGTGTAAGCATAGGTATCTTTATAAAAGGGAAGCAGGTGGATATTTGACAAGGCAGACAGATTTAAAGATGCTCATTTTGAAGGTTAAAGTGATATGGCCAGAAGCCAAGGAATGCTGGCAGCCACCAGAAGATGGAAGAGGCAAAGAATGGGTTCTCTTTAATGTTTCTGGAGTGAGTGCAGCTCTGATAACATCTTGATTTTATCCCAGTAGTATTGATTTCAGACTTCTGGCCACCAGAATTGGGAGAGAATAAATGTCTGTTGTTTTAAGCCACATTTGTGGAAGTTTGTTACAGCAGTCACTGGAAACTAATACGCTATTTGAATACACATGTATTCAAAGATCATTCATTTATAAATATCTCAAAAAGCACACTGTCCTTAATTAGCCTGCAATATTGGGCTGTTCTCATTCTGGTAAGGAGATTTGATAAACTTCTAATACTGCTGTAAGCATTCATATGGTTAACAGGTAGTTGATGATTAGCTAGAAAAAGTAATTGCACTTTGGTTGGTGCAAGATTGACTTAAATTACATTTCAGCAAAGAAAAAGAAATTCTACTGACTTTAACAGTAATTAAATGGTTATAGCACCTCATTTTGCTTCTCAAACATTTTGTTCTATAAAAAATATCCTTTTACAACTATCATGTCAATATTTTCTATTCTCCTTCACAACTGTGCTGTAAATTAAGTGTAACATTGTAATCAATATGTTGTTAGCATTAATTTTGTCACCTTGAATATGAAAACAAAATAATAACATGTGCTAAATACAGAGTAATATAGAATAAAAGGCTCAAGCAATATGAAAAAAGAGACCTATTTTAATGAATCTATTAATAAAATCATTGGCAATATGTTAAAGATATAAATGATGATTTTGAAAGGTGTGCAGAAAATGTTGAACAAATGTACTTTTAATTTTTAATTCCTTCCATATGAATAAAGCTAATTAAATCAACTATTTTCCCCCTTTTGTGTTCAAGAATTGCTTTACTTAGCTTTTTATCAGAAGAAATGCATGAAAATCCATTTTTATTTATTAAAATAATAATGACAGGCCATAATGAATAGCTCAATCAGATGGCTAGATGTGTTACCTAAGCAATTACTGGTACTGTTGTAAAATTAAGCTTGCTTACATTTCAAGAAGGGCCAAAAAGTATAGTGGTGAAATTTAAGGATAAATATTTAACTTAAGAGACTTCAAAAATAATATGATTGCATTTTAAATTATATTGAAACCAAAATTAAGCAAATCCTTAGTAAATGCATATTTTAAAGATTACAGATATAGCGTTCTGGGTGATAATACTTATTAGAATTGCAAAACCATCTGAGAGATCCCAATTTTGCAAGTAAATACAGAAAGTAGGAAACCAAAAATAAACTAAAATGATAGTAAATAATTGCGAAAATCAAAAACAACAGAATTGTAATGTGATGATGTTAGGAAGTTGTAATGCAATGAAATGCTCTCTGAGCACCTTGTAGTGCAGTGTTTTTTAAACCTGAATGTGCACTCGAATCACCTGGGCATTCTGTTAAGATGCATTTTCTAATTCAGTGGGACTGGAGTGGGGCCTGAGATTCCGCATTTCTAACAAACTCGCAGATGCTGCTGGTGCCGCTGGCCCATGGCCCAGGCTTTGAGCAGAGAAACGTTAAGAAAATGAGAAAGAAGAGCCCTATTTATCCCTTGTTACCTCACGATCTAAACTCAGTATGTAAATATCTCTGTTTCAGAGTAAATGGAGCCTCAAGTGGAACAGCACACAATCAACGCCCCCGAAAGTCCATAACTAGCGCTAATTAACTCCCAGTTCTCTTTGTGTTAAGATGCAAGATATTATTTGGTTTCAAGGGAACAGCTTTCCCTAAAATCTCTGTGAGTCCCCACAACCTGAAATGAACTTTCAGGCATATCCTCACTGACGTGCAGCTAAACTAGCCTCATTAATTTCCCCAGGACCTTAAAAGGGTGTGAAGAACTCCAGAAAGGTATCTGTATTTTGCAAACAACTAAATCCAAAACAATTGCCCCAAATTGTCATTTGTGTTAACACTGATGCTCATTTAAGACTGTTAAATAGAAAGGGGGAAAGATAGAAGCTTTTCCTCAGTATAATACTGCACAGAAACCTGGGTTACAGTTCTAATTTTTGTTTTAAATTTTTATTCTGAATTAAGGACAAATTACTGTAGTCTGACTTTAAGGAGCGAAAAAACATAGGATTTCATATTTATGAAAATAAAATAGTGAAATTTATGGCACAAATAATGTGTCTTATTTTCAAAATACCTTGTAGAAGTTAGACTTGTATCATAGGTATATTGAATATTAATATCAAAGAACCTTAGAAATAGTCAAGATTAGGAAATATTGGCCAGGGATGCTAACTGATTCTTGCACAGAAGACCATACAGAGTGTTGCAGAACTAGGAACAGATCCCAGGTCTTCTGCTGATTGTTCAGCAGTATCTCATCTCTGAATTACTTAAAAACTTGAAGCTTGACTCTTCACTAGTTTGACCAATCTCTAAACTGAAACATGTCCTGCATGCATGTGAACCTGCGTAGGATAAAGATCTCCAAGTATCAATTGATCATTCTGTCCAATAGAGCACAAGGTCCAGCTTCCCATTCTGTATGAAAACCTCAAGAAATAATAGAAGGTGCATATAAAAATAGTATATTTATAATAACACTAGAATAAAAAGAGACACATTATGCATTATATTAGTATATGAAAAAGTATTTTTTGAAAAAATTCCAAGTACCAAAGGTGTATATGATCAGATAGAAGAAGAAAGTCAAAATTACTTCACAAACAGGAAAAAGAAATCACTGCTACAAACACTGGGATCAAGTAACAGCTGATTAACACTTGCCCATTTATTTTTTCTTGTAATCAAATTTTCATAAAGGCTTTAATACATTCTGAAACTTCCAGACATAATTTTAATAGTCAGAATAAGATGAGATTTGGTAGAGTAAGTTTAGTTCTCACTTTTGTAAATTCTAATGCTTTGCTTGAAAGAGAAAAAGGCTCTCTTGGTTGTCTCTCTAAAATTGTGCATTATTTTAGATTTGTGTTCACTGTGGTGTGACTAACACTTTTATAGTTGAAATCATGGCAGATAACTGAGGTATGAAGGAAAGAACTAGTAACTTTAGCTTATTAATTGCAACCATTAGTAATATTATTTCATAGGAAAACAAAAAATCCAGGACATATACTAAGTGGAGTGGTACGCCAGGAGAAAAGACGCAAATTGGCTTGTCCTAGACAAACCAGGATGTTTACTCACCCAATTCTAAGCTATTGACAGTCTTTTTATTGTAATAATCATAATGATAATCAAATGCCCATTTATTATTTATGGTAGCCAGCATTGCTTATCTTTATCAATTTTCTCCTTTCCACCACGCAATAAAAATATTCTTTGTGTTCACTTATTGCTGTATATGAGTCTTTTCTTTGCTATTCTCTTCTTTCCCTGAAGGGAGAGTCATAGTCTTGATTTTCACTTGGAAGCGAAAATAATTAGGCAGAACATAGGAGGTGAGAAGGCAGGAAACACCATTGCTTCCTACAAATAAATTCTGCTTTTCTCTTTTTCTTCACAACCTCAGTTGAACACCAAAAAAAGAGTAAATGTATGTTTATTGTTTTTATAGTCATCAAACCACACAGCTGCTATGAGAAATTGCAAACTGTAGATTGAAATGCTTACGGATAGTTACAACTTAAGATTTTTCCTTTCTCTAAGAATGGATTCTATGTCTGTATACATGTCTAATTCACCTACTTCCCAAATCAATGAAAGATTATTTTATATTTTCTGTCATTTTTTCAGTAGAAAACTGGTGTTGCTCAATGAAATAGTGTCTATCTTTTATTAAAAGTGTCCTTAGATAAAGAAGGAAAAGGAAAAATGTGAAAGTAAATGAATATAAACATCTAATTCCTTTCCTGTCAGACATGTTTGCAAAGGCCCACCATGGAAGGTATTGTGTTAATGATACTCGAGCTATCCGGAAAGTTACAGTTCAGAACACTCCATTGAAAAATGATCTATGCATGATAATTTTTTAAAGAAATAACATGCTTCAGGTATATTCTGCCCTGACTGTCATTGAAGTATTGTCCCACTTAGGCTTTATGGACACAAGCCCTTGTGCCCCTCTTTTAGATTTAAGTTTTGATGAAAGGAATAGGTTGGAAAAAATAGTAAGTGCTCACAGGGACATAGTTTTCGGAGCCCAAAAGTGGCTCAAAGACATTTTCAGTTGTATTGATATCCATTATTATTAGTTAAGCAGCTTTAATAACAAATATTTATACAATAGCTCCTAAGGAAATACTTATACCAAATTCTAAATAGTGTAAGTTTTACAACACAAAAGTTGGAGAATTCAAATATACTTAAAAATTCTAGAATGTAACTTGTTTTGTGAAATAATTGTTTATAAAATCATTGTCCTATAAGATCCTGATAGGCTTTTCACCACAGCCTGTCAGCAAAGCTTTTCTGCCTTTTTGGCAATCGATTCTGGCATCCCGTGTAGATATGGGTGTGGAGTGTGCATATGCGGCTTGATATTCTTTCCAGAATAATTGATTTGTAGTTGTATCCAGAATAAATTTACCACTTCAAACTCAGATTGCAAAAAGTCATTTATCATTTCTGCTTTTCTAAAGACAATAAGAGAGTGGAAACATAAGACACAAATTAGGAGAGAGTGTTTTCAAATCATATATCTGATATAGGACTTGTATCCAAAATATATGAAAAGCTCTCAAAATTCAATTATGTGGAAACAAGAAATTTAAATGGAAAAATAACTGATATAAATAATCATTTTACTAAAGGACATACAAGGATGGCATATAACACATAGAAAGATGCTCAAACTGTTTAGGCATTAGGGAAATGTGAATTAAACTCATATTAAAATGCAAATACATTGTTATTAAAATCAGTAAATTAAAAAAAAGTCTGCACCTATGAAGTGTTGGTGAAGTTGTGGAGGAACTGGGACTCTCTCAGGTTGTTAGTGAGAACGTAAAATGGCTCAACCACTTTGGAAAAAAATTTGGTGAATTTCTTTTCTAAAGTTAAATATACACCTACATATAATCCAGCCATTCTACCCCTAGTTTACTGAAGAAGAATGAAGCATATGTCCATTCAATAAAATGTACATGAGTGTTCAAAGTAACTTTATTTTTAATAGCTCCAAACTAGAAACAACTCAAATGTCCATAAATCCATAAATGGAAGAACACAAATGGAATACTGCTCAGCAATAAATAAAAGTGAATTATTGACATATACATCAGCATGGATGAATTCTAAAATCATTATGATGAGCAAAAGAAATTAGAACCCTCCACCTAAGAAAAAGTATATATTGTGTAATTTCATTTATGTAAAATTCTAAATAAATACAAACTAATTTATAGTAAGAGAAAGCAAATCAGTGATTGGCTGTAGATGGTGGAAGCATTAAGAAGCAGAAAGAAAGGATTAGAAATGGCACAAGAAAACTTTCGGGGAATATATGCTTATTGTCTTGATTACGGTAACGGTTGTACAGATGTATGTGCACGTGCAAACTTATCAAATTGTACATTTTACATGTGGTTTATTTCACATCAATTATATCTCAATAAAACTGTTAACATGGCATTAATCATTATTTTCCCACCCAAGAGGCCCTTGTAAAATCCAATACCAATTATTATTATACCTGGCCCTTTGAGTATCATGTGATGTTCTTAACTGTATCATTCTAAGAAGATAACCCTTTTATTTTTCAGTGCATGTTAATTACAGTTGAGATATCTCTGATCTGGGTCACTTTTATTCAGGAATGTAAGTCATACAATTTTTATCATGAATATTTATATTTCCTATGACTATAACTCTTATAGTTACAAATGCAGTAGCAACAAAATTGATGTTACATATAATTGGATGCAAAAAGATGTCATTGAATTTGTTCAATATTCAGGACCTTGGTTTATTAAGTAATTATTTATAGACATGTTGTAAACAAACAATATGTTCTAGAGAAACAGTCTCCAACCTTTTTGGCGCCAGTGACCAGTGTCATGGAGGACAGCAGGGATAGGCGTGACGTGAGATCAGGCGGTGATGTCAGCGATGGGGAGAGGTTTGCTCGGCTGCTGCTTACCCGCAGCTCACCTCCTGCTTTGCAGCCCAGTTCTTAAGTTTTATGGAAGATATTTTTCCACGGATGAGTGGGTGGTGTGGGGGGTGCCGGTACCAGTCCGCAGCCTGGGTTTAGGGACCACAGTTCCAGAGGTTATAAAATAATAAATTGAGACTAAATATAGACAGCTGTAACAATATACTTCCAATGAAACCATAGAATTAAATACAAAGTTTAGTGTTTTCACATATTCTGAAAAATTTTTGCAATAAAAATGAATGTGAAATTACATGACTAAATATTTATTTAAAATTCCTGTTCTCTGTTTATGCTTTCAATTTCAAGCATAGTTTTGACACACAGTAGATGTTTAGTAAATGTTACACCTCTTCATGTGACGTAATTAGAAAGTTATATTTTCTAGGAAAGTGACTTCACTGTGTAACTTTAAATTCCATTTGTCCATGCACCAAATACTTTTTCATTTATGATTTATTTTGGAAGGGTATCATATAAAATATATTCCTTACACCTCTACCTGCCATACAGAGCACATGCAACTTAATTTAACCATTTATTGAAGACATAAAAAATGTTTTCCAGAAACTGTTGTAGGTATTGAGCACCTCCAATCATCACAATTTTAGTAATAAATAACCCGAAATTCAAAAAGGTTAAATAGCTTTTTGCAAAATTTATAAAGTTGAAATATGAACGAGAGGGATTTGAACTTAGATCTGACACAAAATGTCAAATCTACCCTGCTTTTTATGAAACTAAAAAAAAAGTTAAATACAATATCTGTGTGTAATTTCAGTGAAAATACTACTCAGACAAACATAATATTAATTAAGTGGATATTTAATTATTCTCTGAAATTAACAAAATAATTCCATAATTATCTATCTGCAGAGGTAGAGTCATTATATACATACATTCCAATCAACAAGTGGAAATACATATAATTGTTAAAAAAAACTTTTTCATAGTGTAAAATGTCTATCAAATGTTTAATAATATACATACAATACATATAGAAAATAAAGTACTAATTATATGAAACATGATTTTTCAATTATTTTATGAGATTCAATCAATCTATTGTTTTATTTCATTTCTTTGGTCTTTTTATTAAAGAACTTATTCTAAGGGATGAAGAAAGCTTGTGTTTCACTTTTAACTCTCCTTTTGTAGATTTTTTCAGTAAATATTTATTGAGAAACTATTATGAATTAGATGAAAGACTTCTAATTTACATGAAATGTACACTATTGATAGCTCCTTTTATTAAAAGTTGAAATCTCTCAGGTCGGAAACTTAAAATCAAGATCCTTTTTTATGAAACAACCTTTGGTTCACATCAGTTTGCCAGGTTAAAAATAAAATACCTGTGAGAAAGTTCCTCACTCTTGGCAGAGGATTTGAAGTTTTATTTGGAATACTAGTAAATGTCTTTGAATCTGTGTTTATTGATTCCACATGATTAAAGCCTTATGAGGTCAAAATGCACTGGGATCACAGCTCCAGGAAAAAACCTGTATTGCTTTATACTTGAATATCTTTCCAGGTGAACTTTAGTTTGGCATTCAAACAAGTTTCTAAGTTTGTTTTGACCTTGAATTTTTCTTATTCTTATCTGGATGAGTGAGTGAGTGTGTGTGTGTGTGTGTGTGTGTGTGTGTTTGTGTGTGTACAGGCACTTTCCCCAATGAAAATTTTGTATTATTCTTTATTTATCTGTACATAATATTTTATATTCATCTCTTACATTAAATATGTTTTATTTTAAATATCAATATCTATATTTAAGGCCACATTACCAATACGGATTCTAATAGTAAAAAACTCCCTTTTTTTTAATTTTGAATTATTTTAAATTTTGTAGTTCATCAATGGATCATAGCAGAGGTATTCTGGCATTTTCATTTTTAGCCATGTAAAATTAGGAGATTTTATTAATAGAAGACATTTGTGGAAACTCATACATACAGGGCTAGACTCATTGTGATACAATAACAAACAAAAAATCTAGCAACTACCATAAAATCACAAAAAAATTTGTAGCAAAAATAAAATACTCACTGCAAATACATCACTGCAAAAATAAATAAAATAATGGCTTCAGTTGGAGTTCTGGAGCTGTCTGTGGGAGACAGAGCAAGTCTCTGCAGGTCAGTCTCATTCCTGAAAACTTCAGGAAATGCTGGAGTAAGAAGCCAGGGTTCTGTGTTTCTGACCAAGTTGTACCCATCGTTACTGAGCTGTAGGTTCTGTCATTGAGCTCTGAGAACATAAAATGACGCCTGGTTTTTGTTTTGCCCGTGCCACAGTGGGAGTTGGGGAGATGCCTCAAATGGGAAAAATTATGACATAGAAAAATGAAATAATGAAATTATTAAGTTTAAAGAGAAGAGTTTTGAGGAGGAAAATAAGGGAAATCTTCCAATATCCGAATGTTAGCATCATGTATGTAATAGTCCGTGTCTAAAGGATATGCCCTGCTCTAATCAAATAGCTTGTAATCCATTTTGTAAGGCAAATCTGGTATTACAACCACACTGAAGAAAAACAAATACATCTTCCAAAGCACATGATACAACCACACTGAAGAAAAACAAATACATCTTCCAAAGTACATGATAGAAAATCTCCTGTCACTTTGTGACCTAAAATCTTAGCATCCTCAAAAGTATAAGCCACTGTTAACTTTAGATGTCTGTTTATTTTCGTAAAGAATTATAAAATTTTGACAGCAAGAGATCTTGAAAATACATTGATTTTCCCAATACCATGATATTCTCCTGAGCAAATTTATTTGATTTTTAATTTTTGTCACTGAATGGATCTATGATAAACAGGTCACAATAATACATTTTTTGAATAGCATCTTGGTTCAAGTACTACTCACTCCATTAAAGCTCAGCTGTGTGATATTAGATCAATCACAACTTTATTGGAGTTTATTTTTGTCAAATACAAAATGTAGATAATACTTTATCTACTTCATTTGTGTATTCATTCAAATATTATGCATTAAATGCCTGTGTATTTAGAACTTTCTGTGTTTCATAAAAGATTTAAGATGTCTTATACAAATCCACATTGTACCTCAAGATAAAATAGTGCTTGATCCATAGCTGATATTCCATAAGCACGTCCTTTATTAATGCAAAAATAAAGAAATAAAGCAGGCCGGGCGTGGTGGCTCACGCCTGTAATCCTAGCTCTCTGGGAGGCCAAGACGGGAGGATTGTTTGAACTCAGGAGTTCGAGACCAGCCTGAGCAAGAGCGAGACTCCATCTCTACTAAAAATAGAAAGAAATTAATTGGACAACTAAAAATATATAGAAAAAATTAGCCGGACATGGTGGTGCATGCCTGTAGTCCCAGCTACTTGGGAGGCTGAGGCAGAAGGATCGCTTGAGTCCAGGAGTTTGAGGTTGCTGTGAGCTAGGCTGA
>CAUYSK010034788.1:0-12733 GCA_963575035.1 Avahi laniger
CTACAAGTAGAACTACCATTTGATCCAGCAATCCCATTACTGGATATTCACCTAAAAGTTTCAAATATTTCAGAGCATACTTCTTATTCATTTGTTTACAATATGACAAACAAAAATAAATATGGGATGACTTATTCAAAAATAGTCTCCAAAACGACACAAAACTGTGAAATCCTTGTGAACAAATAGATCATAAGAAAGGTTATTAAGTAACAATTTCTCTGTTGTTTGCGAAATTGGTAAGGTAAAGTTGAGGCAGGACTGGGAAATTTCCACAAATTTCAGAGCTCTCCTGATGACATTTAGAACAGGATTAGTGTCAGAGCCATCATATCATTGAAAACAAACATGAGATTTAGCTGAATGAGATATATAATTTCCTAGAAAACGTTTACCTATGAATTGGTAATCTTTTTTCTTCATAGAAAATAGTAGAACATCGTCCTTAATAAAGGTGTTAGCTTAAATCACACATGAAATATTAAAGCTAAAAAGAGTCTTAAGTTTTAGTAAACTTGATAATTAAAGTCTTAAAGACTAAAGGGGAAATACTCACTGACCTTTCACTCCGCTTTATTACAAGGATACCCAGAAGACAGGGACATTTAAAAGAGCAAACCCCAAAGAAAGGATCTTCTGACAGCCAAAACAACAGAGATATTCCAATATCAGAGTGCTCAGGACTTCATCTCCTATTATAAAAAACATCAAGAGCTTTTCAACAGAAACAAAGTTGGGATGAGTCTAAATTAACCTGAGGGAAACAACAACAACAAAAGTAAGCAAATATATCACATATTAGAATAATGTTAAGTTGCCAGAAGACATCTACTTGTGTATAGGTACATCTATATTTTCTTAAAATTTTATTGAAATATATCTGCTCAGAAATATGTAGGAATCGTTTTAGACATCTTGATGAATTTTCACAAAGAATGAAAAAAGTCTAGGTAACCAGCAAACAATGAGAAAACATAATGTTACCAGAATTCTAGAATTATTCTTTGTGCCCTTTTTAAACATCTTTCCGACAATGGTAATTTTTTTCCCTTATACCTGGAAATAAAAATTGGTTTGGAATCCTACAGGATGTATTGTTTTGGTTCTGGTTTCTTTTGCTAAATAATATATTTGTGAAATTCAAACATTTTATTGCATCAAGTTGCAATTAATTCATTTGCATTGCTATGTACGGTTCTGTCATCAAATAAACATACAGTTTATTTATCCAATCAGCTATTGATAGTCATTTTGAGTATTTCCCAATTTTAGAGTATTAGTCGTGGCACTATCATGAGCATTCTGTTATCTATCTGTTGGTGAACATTTCTATGAACATGGTAAATATACTTGTATACATAGAATATATTCTGGACATATACCTAAGAGTAAAATTAGAGGTATCTATAATGTGCATATATTCAACTTGGGTAGATACTACCAAATAATTTTACAAAGTGTTAGAACCAATTTACTCTCTACGTAAGACTGTAGGAGAGTTTCAGTAGCTCCACATCCTTGTCTACATTTGGTATTATCCATATTTTTCAAAATTTTATTTATTTTAGTGTCTCTTTTCATGTGATTTAACTTGTATTTTCTTGATGACTAATACAATTTAGGACCTTTTCATATGCTTATTGGTCATTTGGATACACTATGCATTAAAAAAGCTGTTCAAGCTTTTATTTCTTTTTACAATTGAACAAAATCTTTAGGTGTTCCGAATATTGTTGGATAGAGGCATTGCAGAACCATCTCCCACTCTGTGGACCACATTACTCTCTTAATGGTGTCATTTGATGAATAGAAATCCTTAATCTTAATACTATTTAAGTCATCATTTATTTTCATTTATATCACCCCAGAAAGTTACTCTATGCCTCTTTGTAACCAATCACCTTCCCCCATCCACTACATTTGTCACCACTGATCTGATTTCTGTCACCATAATTTCCCTTTCTAGAATGTCACATAAATGGAATCATGTGTCTTGATTCTTTGCCTTCTGTTTTTCTACTCTTTCTTCATGCAACTTTAAAATTCAGAAAACTATTCATTTTTTTCCAATTTTCTTCATTCTAATAGAAAATTACTGATTTTTAATTCAAATGTACTTTCATATATTTTTATTGTTACATTATAAAGTTATGAAACATTATATAATGAAGGTATGCATTCTTGGGAGGGGGATGTGGGTATACGTAGCTACTGGAGCGATATGCAAAGTTTTTAATCATATGGCTTAGGACTGACCAACTGAAAGCTAATATATGGTCAATCAATATTGGCCCTGACAAAAAGGGATAAGCATCGGCCAAAACACCTTGCTAGTGTAGATGAGGTGATTATTAGTACCTCTTATGTAACTTTGTACACATTCATGTCTTATCACCTTCTAACACATTTACTTAATGTCGATACTTTTGTTATCAAAATAGGGAAATATCTGAATCAAATGAAGATTTGATTTAGCCATTGCTAAAGATATTTGCTTCAGATTTATCTATAAAGAAGGGCCTGGGAGAGGATATAATAAAAATACTATAATTAGTTTGGTGTCCCTCATCTCTAAAGAAACTCTTCAAAAAAGGAAGGAGGAAAGCTCATGTGACAGACAGCTACATCAATATACTGTAGATGCACATTATTTTCAGACTTCATATTTGCAAATTTGCCTACATACTAAAATTTATTTTTAACCCCCAAATCAATACTTGAGGCTGCTTTTGCAGTCATTCACAGACATGTGCATAGGGAGAGCAAAGAAAATTTTGTGTTGCTTGACAGGCATGTTCCCAGCTGAGTTGAAACAAAGCAATGCTTTGCCTACCTGTTTCAGCTCTCATACTGTAAACCAGTGTTCTTTTACTTGGTCTCTTTAATGCCACATATTTTGCATTTCTGTGCTCTTTGTTGATGATTTTAATATTTAAGATGGTCCCCAACTTGAAGTGCTATTTAGTGTCCCTAAGCACAAGAAGGCTGTGATGTGCCTTACAAAGAAAATGCATGTGCTTATACATTCAGGCATGAGTTATATCGCAATTGATCTTGAGTTCAATATTAACGAATCAATGATATTTATTAAACAGGTGTCTTTAAATAGAAACACGTAAAAAAGTTGTTGGGTCTGGAGCCGAGAGGGAAACACATGAAGCCTCAGGTATAGCAAAATACTGTTTATTTGAGCGTGCGGGTGCAGATTGGTGGAGGCCAAAAAGAGTGTCCACACAGGAAGGGGAGAGCGGTGGGTTTTATAGGAGGTTTGGGTAGAAGTTTGGGGAGGGTGAAAATTTTTTTTTTCTGAACAGTAAATGGTTCCTTTACTACCTATGGTCAGAGTTAGATTTACAACTTCTGGACACTTAGTTGCCATGTGTCACTGGGAAAATTACTTTATATAGCTAAACCTCTATTTCCTCATCCTGCTTTTCTCTTGTATTTTGATTATTTATTCATTTGTCTGCCCTAGACTGTAAGCTGCTTACAGGTTGTGAAAAATGCTTTGTTACTTTTGACTGATGGAGAATTAGCTCTGAATATGCACAAGTTAACCACTATGTTTATTGGATAGAAATTGAATATAGTGAACAGGTAATGGAAAGTTAATGAGTAAAAACAACCTAAGACATTGTCTTTGTGTATGAAAAATGCTATTACAAGTTATGTTATCTTAATAGAATAATTCTCTTTAAAACAGATTTTCTTCAAAAAAACCTTTGATTTACACGGCTTTCTTAGAAGTAACTTTTATACAAGTTTCTGTAAATTATTTAAGGAACTATAGGCTTCTCAGTATTTTATTATTCCTCTAAAATTATTAAATAATGGAAATTACTGGTAAGACAATTCAGTTTTCACTTTCAGACTTTAGATTTATAGCAAAAATTATGAAAAATAGTTTCTTAAAGGAAGCATCTATTTCTTTCTCCATGTTTCTTCTATTGATGCTCCACTAAAATGTATAAATTTAATTTTTAAAATACTTCTCTATTTTAAAATTTAAAATATAAAAGTGACATGAGGTTTCAATAGTTGTCAAATGTATGTTTTGTTTTCATATTTATTGTAATATTTCGATGTGTTTCAATATGTATGCTATTTATTAGGTCATCTTACTAGATTTTTCATGTAAACATTTTGATCAGACTTTATTAGAAAAAAATTATGATTTAGATTTTAATATGTATTTTTACTTAATCTATTTTCTATGGCATTGAGAGGTAGTTTGACTATTTTCTTAGCTGTATATCAGAAGTCACCATGTTGTGGGTTGTTATATGATTTTTAAGAGATCATTTTGGATATGTTATGCTAATCTGGTTGTCTAACTCCTTATTTCTTTTAACTCTTGTTCATCCTGAATTTCAGTGAATAAAAAGAGAATCCTTGACCTGTTTCTGCTCCACATCTAAGCAATGTGCTTATCGCTTAAATTGTCTGGGAAGATCTCACACTTTCAGTCAGCCCAGCAGATTTATACACTATTTGGGACTTCCCCAGAAAATATCTCACATAGAGAAATAATTCAGATAATCCTTCCCATTTATTTGATAGTTTTATTAAAATAATTAAAGATCATATCAAGGGAGAAGGAGGTGGAGTGATGAATAGAATAAAGGTAGCAGACAAAAAGCTTCTGCAACCTACCCTTCCTCCCTCAAATCCCTAAAAAATATAAGGACGTTCACATTTATGTGGTGCATGTGCACACACACAGACACACACACACAGATCTTTCCCTGTTGCCTTCGAATCTGAACTGAAATATCACAGGTAAGAAGAATGGATGATAAGTGTCACAGCATTCTAAAGCAAGATGACTGCTTGGGCCCTTTAGCAATTCTTTCTGCTATTCTTCCTGTAGCCTATATATATTAGTGGGACCTGTGCTACAGGACCAACGTGAATGTGTTAGCAGTACTTTTGGCAGATTTTACATATATGCTCTAAGAAGTTTAGAAAAATATGAGGATTGGATGTTGGAAGGAGAAACCCATAAAAGGTACAGTGAAAATATCCTGCATATCAAGACTTTAGTAGAAGAGAGATGATTAAGTTTCCTTGTAGATCATGTTAACACCACAAAGGAAAAAATGATAGTAGAATCTTTTTAGATATAGCTCCTATCCAAGGAAATTACCAGAAGGAGCAGAAGACCTCTTCTCCAAAGAATAAATTAAGACGATGGCCCAAGGAGACCCTGGCCCTTGTCAAAGAATGTGAAATCGCTATGATCTATGGAGGTCAGTGTCTGAGGAACTCACAAAAGCATTCTACAGGGCAGAGCTAACATTTGGATGGCTTCCATTACAGGGAGCATTCAGTAAAAAGAGAAATAAACAACAACAACAACAACAAAACACTAGCTATATAAATAAGCTTTTGCTTTATTGCTCTTTTTCCTCTTATCTTTCTTCTTTATGTAACCACTATTCTCCCATGGAGTGAGAAGGATAATGTAATAAAGGAAAATGAAAGAACAGAATACACTCTCATCATCTCCGATCCTCAATTCTGACATATTTAGATTGACAGATGAAGCATGGGAAAGCTAACAGAAATTGTAGGCTTATAAAATAAATGTATATAGTTATGATTGATATACAATACACTGAACATATCTAGTGTATAATTCGGTGAGTACAGACCCAAGAAATTATCATCACAATCAAGATACTGAATTTTCCATCACCTTTACATATCATTTTGCCCCTTTATTATCCATCTATCTCTCTCTTTACCATCCATAGGCAATTACTGATTTGCTTTCTGTCATAGTAATTAGTTTATATTTTTCTAGAGTTTACAGCTTGCACTCGATAGGCTTCTTTCATTCAGCATAATAATTTTGAAAAGTATTAATATTATTGCATGTACAAATAGTTCATTCATCTTTAATGTTGCATATTCCATTGTATGATTATTCTATAGTTTATTTATATTTTGGTTAATTGACATTTTGGTTATATTTTACAATTAAAGCTGCTATGATCATTCATGTACACATCTTTTAATGGACATATGCTTTTGGGTAAATACCTAGGAGTAAAATTGTAGGTGTATATTTTACTTTTTAAGAAACTGTAAAACTATTTTCCAAAGTGGCTATGCTATTTGACATTCAAGAAGCGATGGCTTACAGCTTCCTCCCCTTATTGCCAGCATACTTGCTGTCAGTCTTTTTAATTTTAGTCATTCTATTTCACTGTGATTTTAATTTATATTTTTCTTACAACTAATGATATTGATTTTTATGTGTGTATTTGACATTCTTACACTTTCTTTTGTATTTTTCAATTTTTTTACTCAATTTTATTATGTTGTTTATCCTACTATTATTGAGTTTTAAGAAATCTTCATATTTTTCTAGATTAAACCATTTTCTCAGATCTTAGACATAAGAAAGAAATCCAGGGATGTATTCACAACATTTCTGGGTTAGTTAAGTTTAAATCAACTGCTAACTATTTAAACTCTAGAGTCTTTTTTTTTGTGAGTTTGTGTATGAGTGTGTGTGTGTGTGTGTGTGTGTGTGTGTGAGAGAGAGAGAGAGAGAGAGAGAGAGAAAGAGAGAGAGAGAGAGAGAGATTTGTTTTAGTTTTATATTTTTTGTTTGTTTTTTGCTGGGACCCATATTTTTTAAAGTTTTATCTGTTGGAATTCTCAAGCCTTAGGCTGAAGGTGAGTTCATTACAAGAGATTTGATGGTGTTCCTGGTTTTCCTAGGTTCTTGGAAGTACTTTAATAGGATTATTTTTAAACTAGATTATCAGTTTAAAGTTTTTCAAACTATCCATTTAGAGCAAATTTAATCTGCAAACATGTTTAAGGGCGCTACTAGTATTCACAAATAATCTACCTCCTTTATAATTGAAAGAGGGGAGAAGCATTCTCCTCTCTAGAATTTTTAGTCCATTTCTTTTAAGGAATTGACATGGTTATTATCTATCTCTAGGTTCATGAGAGCGAAAAAAATGGTGAAAATAGGTGGTTTTTAAAGCTTGCACATTCAACAGTCAGAAGGCTTGTTCTTTAGAAGCTTAGTAAGCAATGAGAATACATTTGTTTGTATTTATGACCTATCAAACCAATAAATATTAAAGTTCAATTATGTACTCTTCAGCAATATTTTATTTACACACACAAACACATATACATACACATACATTTGTGTTGGAAATGCTGAGGTTGTTCCCCATACAATGTTAATGGAAATATACGTTAGTATATTGCTTCTAACAGGTAATTTAATGTTGTGTATCAAAAGTCTTTAAAAGGTGCACATGGTTTGATCAATATTTTACACATAGAAATATTTTCTGGGGAAATAATTAAGGTTTGTAAGAATAGCTGGAAGTATGCTTATATTAGAATTATATATAAATGGAGGAAAAAATAGAGGAATGAAACAGAAAACTGCAAGAAATTTCAATATTAAAGTAAGGTTATGGACATGAATTTTGTGTATTAATGCAATTTGATATTGTATATTTTATTTAAAGTAATATTTACAAAATGGAAAACTATTTTGGCATATTAGAAAGATTAGCTAACTTGAGCCTCATAACACTATTAGGTAGGTACTGTATTGTCTGTACTTTACAGATCAGGAAATCAAAGCATGCGATGTTTAAGAAATTTTCCTACTGCCACATAGCCCTTAAATGGTGGAGCAAGAATTGAAATTCAGACAATCTATTTCTAGAGTTCATGTGCCTGGGTCTATGACTCTATTCCTTCACCATTATAATATTATTCTTTTACTATTATAGCTTTAATATCTATGTTGTTTGAGAATAATTAATTTTATAGTTATGAAATAAAAAAGATAAGAGTATATAGAATATGATTGCAATATAAATGTATATGTTTCTGTGTGAGTAAGAAAAAACTATAAGGACATACACCATATTTAGTCTTCAAATGATATAATTATGGGAGATTTTTTAAGTTGTTTTGTGTTTTGCTTCTTCCAATTTTCTACAGAGAGAATGTATGGTAGTATTCGTTTGTAATACTCCTATGTAAATAAAAGCAGACACCAAATTGTAACTTGTGTTTGAATAAGAAAACACAATAAAATAAATCAGAGTAGAATCTTAATTAATTAACTGAAACTCAAAACCTGTAGGCTGTTATGTTTTGTTTGCTTATTTAGCTCGGTACATCTGCAAAAAAAGTGTTTCATAATATAATGTTCAGGGACTTTCCAGACTGGATTGTATACTAATATGGTTGCTTCATTCAACCCAGTCTGTAGCACTATGTCTATATGTAATGCAGTACATGTCTCTGTATGTTTGTGCCATTATCAGATGAGTTCTATGTTTCAAGCTTTGACAGTGACCACTAAGAATTTTTAAGTATTAATAAAAGAACAAGTACACAGAAGGGAAGTCTCTGGGCAAAACTTCAAACAGAAAAATTAAGAGAACTGGGTTTTTCTCTTCACTGACAAGATGGCTAATACCTGATCCAGCTCATGTACTTTGACTGCATTGCTTAGGTTCAGGCTGAGTTATTTCCCTTTTCTGGAAGCTGTTAATGTGTGTTTTGCTTTGCTTGCTATTAGAACAATTTTTTTTTTTTTTGGCTTGATGCCTTTGCTGCAGTTATCACAGTATTTGTCAACATTGAGTATTTGTCCACCTTGAACCT
Source organism: Avahi laniger (assembly GCA_963575035.1). Classification (NCBI taxonomy): domain Eukaryota; kingdom Metazoa; phylum Chordata; class Mammalia; order Primates; family Indriidae; genus Avahi; species Avahi laniger. The sequence continues at coordinate 8,665 of CAUYSK010034788.1, forward strand.
TGGGAAAGATCTCTTCATATGGACACCATCTTGATCCATTTACCTCCATTCTAGTTCCATCATTACGCGGCTTCCTAGGTACCTGGCATAATGCTCTAGATCTTGGGGCTGACTCTGACAGTGGCATTTGTAGCTTCTGAGTTCCTTGCTCCTTTATTATATATAGTTGCAATTTGCCTTGAGCAAATTCGACATTCATTCCTATTGAAGAGATATTTGATCCTAATCATTATGTGATGCTTAATAAAATATAAAAGTAGATTGATATTAAAAGCAATTCAGTATAGCGAATATTTATTTTCATCTCTACCAGTAACTTAAATTTTGACCTTAGACATGGAATTTAGTATCACTGGGTCTCAAGTTCTTTATCTATAAAATAAAGGTAAAACATTCTTGCCTGGATGAAGGAAGACACGTAACTAGACTACTTTATTTCTTTAATTTCCTCTCACAGTTTAATGGCCATTTAGAATGTGTTTATGTGGTAGCATGAGTTGCAGTGTGCTGCAGGGAAGACATTTACAAATTTAGTGCCTTTACCGAAGTCCCAAAGAAGTGATCTTCAAATACATGGTTTTGGAAAACACTTACAGAGAAAGAGGAAAGTGAGAAATTCATCTTCCCTTCATCTGTTCTTCATTGTCACTCTATAGACATGGATTGCGTAATGTCAAAAAGTATAAGAATTATAGAATTTTATTACTAACATAAAAATTGTCATGGCAGATAATTAGCATATATCCCTGCACAGGGGCTCTTCTGTTTGCTATTAAATTAAGAGTCACATTGATATGGAAAGATTATGAAATTAAGATTTGACACATTAGGGCTTGAATCTAAACTACCCTTGTTTCCTGTTTCCTGGCTTCTGCTACCTAAGTACATTGGTCCCAAGAATGCAATTGTCCTAGAGGACTCCAAGGCTAAACTATTTCATAAGGCTGGAAGTTAATTATGTGGGTCATGGTTTGTGCTGCGGTTAGAATACAACTCCTAGGTAATGTATTATGGTACATGATCATATCACCGGTTTTAACTGATCAATACCTAAGTGCACATAAAGGAATAACATTCATCGGGTGTCAGGAAGATGGGAGGGAGGAGGAGGGGATGGGTATATATACACATAATAATGAGTGCGACGTGCACCATCTTGGGGATGGACACTCTTGAAGCTCTGACTCAGGTGGGGCAAGGGCAATATACGTAACCTAAACATTTATACCCCCATAATATACTGAAATAGAAAATAAAAAAAAAGTCATCAAGTTTCCAGTAATTCCATCTCTGAAATAAATATTCATAATTTACAATTTGGTCATTTGTGATATATGAAATACAGTCACTGAAACAGAAATCAACCACATGGAGATGACTTCCTTTCCCTTCAAATCACTGGATCAATTTTATTTTCCGTGATTGCTTTATAGTACCTAAGTATAAACCATATACTATTATTGTTAAGCTTGAGGCAGAGTTCCACTCCAGATATTACTTGGGAGAAGGATGTTCCTATGACACTATAAAATAACACCCTACCTCAGACCCAAGACTGATAATTATCTTTCTCACCTCAAAAGCAGTGCTGATAAAAGTGGCCACGGAGAAGGATGTCGATCCCTATGTCTGTAACCATAAATGCTGTTAATGATAGGCCTTACCTGGAATCCAGTTTATCAAATCAAAATAATGAAATCTATAAATATATTAATATAATGAAAAGCTGAATCTTTTGAGGCCAGAAAGAATAATGTAAATAAAAAACTATACAGTCCAGATCAGATGAATCAAGGACAAATGTGTCTATACCTTGTCCAATGATTTCTGAATTTGTTGCTTCAGAACATCACAGCCACAGTAGAAACTTTCCTCAGGGATCTGATAACCAATTCTAGAAACTTGTCCAGACATTGTTCTTACTACAGGCAATCTTAAAAAGGATAGGAATGGCACAGTAAGGCCTTTCTTTCCTGGACTCCAGTTTATACCTGGAAGACTACATGATGATGCTTCTATGATTTGGCCTCTATTCCAAAGCCAAACTCTGAAATGTGCAGACATTATCCAAAGGTCATGACCTCAGGATCTCATGATATTTCCTAATAGAAGAATGGTTTGATTCTCTTAATTTCTGAAGTGAAATTTGATTTTTCAAATTTTTCAGAATTTATTAGTTAAGTAAAATATTCTTGGACATTATGATAACATTTGCTTATTATACACTGATTCTGTTTACTAATTGATTAAGATATTATTTTCTACATATATAATGTGAAAATATTTCATGTAAAATCATATGAAGATGAATTATATTCATATCATACATAGATTTTAATATGTTAGTATTCAGCATGAGAAAAAATATTTTACGTCTCATCAGTTTTAAAATAATAAATCAGAGCCATAATTTGATATATAAAATATAAGATTAAATTCTAGATCTAAAGTAAATGTTCCTAAATAGTTCATCACTAAATAATTTCATAAAGACATTCATTTACTCCATACTTATTCTATTATTATCCCTAGTTTCTTCAAGCCCTCAAATTAATTAGACAGAAATTATTTTCTATAAAAGCTGTTTATCACAATTTACAAATATCTTGAAAATATGTAAAAATGAATAGTTTAATAAACTGCATGAAGGAAATAAAAATCTCCAATCATTTGTAAAATATATTATTTTAGGATGATATAGGAATACAGAGAAATATTACCAGTGTTATAACTGAATAATGAACCTATGAGTAACATTTCTCATTGTATATTTTTGTTTATTTTGTCTAGCATTTTTATTACAACACTTAATATTAATGTAGCACTACTATATACGTATATGCTGTTGCACGTATTTTATGTGATTTAAATGATTAAACTACAATGTTATCCTTGTTTTAGAGATAAAAACCTGAGGCTTACAGAAGTGAAGTAATTTGCCTACTGCCACACAGTTGAAAAGCAGTAGAGCCAAAAATCCACTCTTTACAAATTTAGAAAACACAATGAACTTTAATGAAACACACACATACACAGACACCCACATGCATCAATCTTCAAACTCTTCCAAAAATAGAAGATTATGTAATACTTGTCAAGTTATTCTATGAAGTCAATATTTCCCTGATAACAAATCTAGACAAAGATACAGCAATGCAAAAATGCTACAGACCAATACTCCAATGAGTACAGATTCAAAAATTAGCAAAAATCCAGCAACATAAGAGAATGATTATATAACATGATTTAGTAGAATTTATCCCAGGAATGCAAGGTCAGTTCAACATTCAAAAATCAATTGATGCAATGCATGATATTAATGGGACTAAGGGCAAACAAACACATGATCATCTCAATAGGTGCAGGAGCAGCACAGGAAGAATCCAACACTCTTTCATGATAAAAACACTCAACAAATGAGAAATAGAAAGAAATTTCCTCAACATGGTAAAGGAGATCTATGAAAAATCCACAGTTACTGCCATATATATGGAGAAAAATTGAATGTATTCCTTGTGGTGAAATCAGACAAAAAAAAAAAAGGAAGATGACTCTGACCACTCCTATTTAGCACCATCTTTTTTTTTTTTTTCTTACCAGGGAAATCAGGCTAAATGAAAAATGAAAATAAATAAATAAGATCCAAAATAGAAAGGAAAAAGCAAAACTTTTGTGTGTTTCCAGATGACAAGGCTTTTTATGTAGATAATCCTAAGAAATTCCCCCATCTCATTAATGCTAATGAAAAAGTTTAATAGGTTTACAGATACAAGATCAGTATATAAAGGATGCCCTCTTTCTCAATACTGTGGAATAATTTCTGTAGTATAGGTGTGAGTTCTTCTTTGAATGTCTGGTAGAACTCTGGAGTGTAGCCATCTGGTCCAGGACTTTTACGTTTTGGGAGGTTTTTCATTGCTGCTCCAATTTCTCAGCTTGAGATTGGTCTATTCAGATATTCTGTTACCTCTTGAGTGAACTTAGGGAGGTTGTATGTTTCCAGGAATTTGTCCATTTCCTCCTCGTTATATAGTTTTTGGGCGTAAAGGTTTTTGTAGTAATCAAAAAT